>PITA01016102.1:0-47661 GCA_004023965.1 Spilogale gracilis | reverse complement strand
TTGGCATCCGTATTCATCAGCGATATTGGTCTGAAGTTCTCCTTTTTGATGGGGTCTTTGTCTGGTTTGGGGATTAGAGTGATGCTGGCTTCATAGAAAGAGTCTGGAAGTTTTCCTTCCGTTTCTATTTTTTGAAAGAGCTTCAGGAGAATAGGTGTTATTTCTTCTTTGAATGTTTAGTAGAATTCCCCAGGGAATCCATCTGGGCCTGGACTCCATTAGTCTTAGAATAGAATTCAAATTTTCCCTCTTGTCTCACTTATTTTCTAATCTCATCTCCTATCAGTCTCCTCTTTGCTATGTGGGCTCCAAATAGAGTTGCCCTGTTTTTTGCACTTCCAATACACCAAGCTCAAGTTTGTATTTGCCAAAATACTTTGATACTTGTTGTTTCTTCTGTCTGAAATTCTTTTTTTTAACTTTAAATTTATTTTATTTTTTCAGTGTTCCAAGATTCATTGCCCATGCCCCACACCCAGTACTCCATGCAATATGTGCCCTCAGTACCCACCACCAGGTCTGAAATTCTTTGTGTTCAGGTTATCCCCTCAGACCCTCCTTCTTGTCATTGAGGTCTCAGCTTGGAGAAGCTTTCCTGAACTTTGTTTGTTTGTGGAAGCTAAATCAGTACCCTCCCCCTAATCACATATTTACTTCTGTAGCCTTCTTGCTATGCAATTAGCCACTTCTGTAGTCTTACCATGCTATGCAATTATTTTGGCCATTTATTTATCATTTGTTTCCTCTTTTTTTAAGATTTTATTTATTTATTTGATAGGGAGAGAGTGAGTGAGGAAACACAAGCAGGGGTGGGGGGGAGAGGGAGAAACAGGCTTCCCACTGAGCAAGGAGCCCAATGCAGTGCTTGATCCTAGTACCCTGGCTTCATGGCCTGAGCTGCAGGCAGACGCTTAATGACTGAGCCGCCCAGGTGCCCTTCATTTGTTTCCTTTTTAAAATCATCAGAGAAGTGGTCTTATTTTTTTTTATCTTACTCACTACTATAACTATAGCATGTAGAAGGGGTCTGGTTATATAGTAGGTGTTCAATAAATATTAGTTGACTCTTTCCATGTGCCTAACAAGGCAGAAATGATTACTACCTTCATGAAACATATCCTTCTTTAATCAATTTTACTTATATACTTATTTTTTAAAAGAGTATTGCAGCTTTTTAGAAGTCATCAGTGCTGAGAATATGTGAAAGTAACTTGGTATTCTCAGGTATTTGATTTAAATTCACATTCCTATTTTCACTGATTGATCTTCCTTCCTACTGATTTTAGCGATTATTCTGCTGATAGGGTAGACAATGTGTAGGGACAGTATAAAGGATGTCATATTCAGGTCCACAGCTGTCATATTTTATTGATGTTGGATATGTAGATGATACTTAATAGAAAATGAAAAGCTCTATATGTTCTTTACTTTTCAAAATTTGCTTTCAGTGGTTCAGAGCAAGAGATCAGAAAGATTTTTAAATAAATCTATTAAACTAATAATATGAGAACTGAAAAATGAGCCATTCTATAGTTTCCTTCCTGACTTTGAAATGGTGTTTAATTATTCACAAATTATCTTTCTGAACATTTTGATGCACTTTGTGGAAATAGGTTTTGAAATAGTACTTACATATTCAGTTTGGGGGTCTTTCAAAAGTGAGCAATTTTTGTATCATCATTAATGTATGCTCATTACAACAATTTTAAATACATTTCTAGATGTTGTAATTCTTCATAGTTCAAACTGAGGTACATTTCATATGTTCAATAGTCTTGTCACAATTTGGTGGCAAAGTTAGAGCAAGCATTTTTATAACTTACTGTTCCTATAATTTTTATTTTAAAATACATAGGATTTTGGGGGGGATTAGCTTTAAATACTGCATATTATTTAATCAAAAATGTATTAAGCATATCTAGAATGATTAAAGCCGAATTCTCTTGCTTATTTCAGGGTGTTTTGGTCAAATTATTGAGATAAAAATAACTTTATAATCCTGAGTGCCTGCTAGATGCATTAATTCAAGTTTTCACATGCTAACACCTTTATGTATATATTACTTATTAGCCTCATTTCTCAGAAATGAAAACAAATTCTTAAGTACCTGAAAGAACTTGTTCAAGATTATGTGACCAATATGGCAGAGTCAAAATTTAATGCAAGTTCTGCCTAGATCAAAAAGTTTTTGATCATGCCACACTATTAAATTCTCTTCCTTAAGGTTGGGATCACCTTACATTTTCTTCATGATCATTTGAAAGATTAGTGGTGAAAACTAGAAGTCACAGGAAGGGAATTTAATGTTAGGCTATTAGACTCAAAGAAGAATTAATGAGAAAATTCCTAATTTGGGATACTAATTACTAATTTGGGATACTTGGGCAGCCATAGAATCCCATATCAGGGGAAAACTACTGCCAAGAAGATTTACCTCTTCTTCTTTCCTCCCTCCTCTTCCTCCTCCTTTTCCTCCTCCTCCTTCTTCTTTTTTCAGTATAGTTGACACACAATGTTAACATTGGTTTATGGTATACAACATAATGATTGAACCACTATGTCGAACCACAAGTGTAGGTACCATCTGTCACCTACCACTTTTAATCCAACCTCATTTTGCAGATGAGGATGTTGAGGCACTGATAGCCAGGCTTGTAGCGAAGTGTTTTGCAACACTGTCTCTTTTTATTTCCATAATAGCTTGTTGGAATAGATGATATAATCTCTATTTTACTTTAGTTAATACCAAAACTGAAAAAGGCTAAATAACTTACCCTTTCAATGGGTGAATTGGGAGTCCAGCCTAAATCTGTTTAACACCAAGCTGTTGTGATCCCTAGGATCATTTTAGGGATAGTAATCTTTTTGGAAGGAGATCTGGGGGGAGGACTTGAAGGCCCGTGGATTGAGAAAGATCACAAGAATCCTACCAGACTCTTAACTTCACATTGCCAGTGATTCTTTTCCAAGCACTGACGGCTTAGAAACTACCATATTATATGCCCTGCTCACACCAGATACCCAGGATTCCATCTTGTGCCTGATTTCAAGATCCTGTTCCTTTGGTTGTTGTTGATTGTGGCTGTTGTAAAACATATTTTTAGGTTGTTTGCAGAAAGATGAGTAAATTGATTTTTTAGTTGACTTTTTATTTAAATTCCACAGGTATGGAACAAACAATGAATTATTTGTTTTTCTCTGTCTGGCTTATTTCACTTAGCATAATGCCCTCAAGTTCCATCCATGTTGTTGCAAACAACAGGATTTCCTTTTTTCTCATAGCTGAATAATACTGTATTGCACATACATACCATATCTCTTTATCCATTCATACATTGACGTACACTTAGATTGTTTACATATTTTGGCTATTGTGAATAATGCTGCAGTGAACACCGAAGTACAGCTATCTCTTTGAGATGTTGTTTTCATTTCCTTTAGGAATATACCCAGAAAACAAAAACAAAAACCAAAATACCTCAGAGGTGGGATTGTTGGATTTTATGGTGGTAGTTCTGTTTTTAGAACCGTACTCTTTTCCATACTGGCTGCAACAGTTTACATTCCCAGTCTTGCGCAAGAGTTCCCCCTTCTCCACATCTGTACCAATACTTGTTCTCTCTTCTTTTTGATGACTGCCAGTCTAACAGGAGTGAGGTCCTTTGATTTGCATTTCCCTAATGATTAGTTGTGTTAAGCACCTTTTGATGTACCTCTTGGTTATTTTCATGCCTTCTTTTGAAAAATGTTCAGGTATTCTGCCTATTATTTTTTCATCAGGTTTGCTTTTTGTTTTTGTCCTTTTTACTATTGAATAATGTGGATTCTTTATATATTTTTGGATATTAACCCCTTATGATTTACAAATATTTTCTCCTATTCCATAGGCTGCCTTTTCATCTTGTCGATGGTTTCCTTCACGGCACAGAATTTTTTTAGTTTTCTTTAACCCCACTTGTTTATTTTTGTTTTTGTTAAAGCTTTTGCTTTTGATGTCAAATTTTAAAACTTATTGCATGACTAATGTGAAGGAGCTTTCTTTCCATATTGTCTTCTAGTTTTATGGTTTTTTGTCTTAAATTTAAGCTGTAATCATTTTAAGTTGGTTTTTGTGTATGATATAAGATAGGGACCCAGCTAATCTTGAATCTGGAAGTGGTTAATTGGATTATCAAGAAGGAAGCTGCAGAACAAGTTGTGTTAGCTTTCTAAAAAAGTTAACCACATGAAAGATATGTTGGAATTGTTCTATTTCTTTTTTTTTTTCCTAAGATTTATTTATTTATTTTGGTGGGGAGAGGGGCAGAGGGAGAGAGAGAAAGAAAATTAAGGAAACTTGGTGCGGAGTGCGGAGGCTGACATGGGACTTGATTCCATGACCCTGAGATCACAACCTGAGCCCTGAGCCACAACCAGGGGTGGAACACTTAACCAGCTGCACCACCCAGGCATCCCATATTCCTATCTTTAATTTCCTTTACTTTTTAAAAAAATTATGCTTGTGTTTCTTTAATCCTCTTAGCAATAATTTTATGCTTTTGTCACTTTCTGTACCTACAGCCTCCTTGTATCCTCCATCTATCAGTGGGTTTTGGATGCCTCTAGGACTCTGCTTCTTTGAATCTGATCCTGCCTTTTCTGTTATGTCTGGTGTTTCAAACTTCTGCTTTTGACTGCACCTTGTCCTCCCATGTAAAAATAGCTATTTAGAACAAACCATTTCAACCTACTTACACTATAGTGTTAACTCACGCTGAAAAGAAGGCCTGTGGTAGAACAAATACAAAAATCACTCTACCTTGAGTTGATTAGAGTCAATGAAATAGTGAACTTATGACAAATTCCAGTATTAACAACTTTGCATTGGTGACTTTGAAAGGTATATAAAACCAGTTGATTTAGCTCTCATTTTGTTCTGTTTCTATTGAAAATGCCTTGGGGCACCTGGGTGGCTCAGTTGGTTGAGCAACTGCCTTCAGCTCAGGTCATGATTCCGGAGATCCGGGATCGAGTCCCACATCGGGTTCCCCACTCGACGGGAAGCCTGCTTCTCCCTCTCTCACTCCCGCTGCTTGTGTTCCCTCTCTGGCTGTGTTTCTCTCTGTCAAATAAATAAACTCTTTAAAAAAAAAAGAAAAGAAAAGAAAATGCCTTAATGGGGTGCCTGGGTGGCTCGGTGGGTTAAAGCCTCTGCTTTTGGCTTAGGTCATGATCTCAAGGTCTTGGGATTGAGGCCACATCGGATTCTCTGCTCAGCAGGGAGCCTGCTTCCTCCTCTCTCTCTGCCTGCCTCTCGGCCTACTTGTGATCTCTCTCTCTCTGTCAATAAATAAATTTTTAAAAAAGATCTTTAAAGAAAAAAGAAAATGCCTTAATGGTTTTGAATGGCACTAACATAGTCCTCTACATGTGGACATTTCTCAAATATAGATGTAAAATTCACATTTATACTCCAGGTAGGAAAAATACTCTTGAAATTGATGCTCAGGAAGAACCATGTTGGAGAGGCTGAGTTATAAGTTTCACTGGCTTTATTTGGAAATAAAGATTCTGTAGATAATAATAGGATGATAATGGTGATGATGAAGGTGCAAATCATAATAGTGGTGGATATAACGTAGTGCCACTGTGCAGAACACTTTCCATTTCTTATTTAGTCTTGAAACAATTCCATTCAGTAAGTTCTATTATTACCCTTACAGGATGAGAAAACTAAGTAAACTAAGATAGGTAAAGATACTTGTCTGATGGTAAATCAGATGGTAAGTGGTATTGGTGAGATTATATTCTAAGTGTTTATAGAGATTGTTTTTTTTTTCCTTTTTAAATCAGTGTAAGGTTCACACCAAAACTTGGAAGGAAAGAGATTTCTCATATACCCTCTGCTACTGTACATGTGTAGCCTCCTCTCTTACCACCATCCCCAATTAGAGTGATACATTTGTTACAATTGATGAATCTACATTGACATTTCATGATTACCTAAAATCCATTAGTTTGCATTAAGATCCCCTCTTGATGTTATATATTTTATGATTTTTAAAAAAATATTTTATTTATTTATTTGACTATTGCTTTACTATAAATCTTGTAGTTGGATGATGTCAATCCTCCAACTTTGTTAGTCTCTTTCACCATTGTGTTGGCTATCCTCTGTCTTTTGCCTCTTCATTTAAACTTTAGAATCAGTTTGCCAATATCCACAAAATAACTTACTGAGATTTTGGTTGGTATTGCAATGAATCTATAAATTATTTTGGGAAGAACTGATACCTTGACAATATTGTCTTCCCATCTATGAACATAGACTGTCTCTCCATTTCTTTAGTGTTTCTTAGATTTATTTTATTTATAGTCTTCCTCATAGATCTTGTACATATTTTGTTCAATTTGTACCTGAATTTTTCATTTTTGGGGTGCTAATGTAAATGGTATTGTATATTTAATTTCAAATTATACTTGTTCATTGCTGAGATATAGAAAAGCATTAACTTCTGTATATTGACTTTGTATCCTCTTACTTTCCTATTATCAGTTATTAGCTTTCTGAGTCTTTTTGTCCAGTTTTTCAGATTTTCTTTATAAATGATCATGTCATCTACAAACGAAGACAATTTTATTTCTTCCTTCCCAATCTGAGTATCTTTATGTCCTTTTCTTATCTTAATGGACTAGCTATAACTTACAGGACAGTGTTGAAAAGGAGTAGTGAAGGGAGACATTCTTGCCTTGTACCTGATCTTAGTTGGAAAGCTTCAAATTTCTCACCATAAAGTATGATGTTAGCTGTAGAATTTTATAGACATTCTTTATCAAGTTGGGGAAGTCCCTCTCTAGTCCTAGTTTACTGAAGGTTTTCATCATGAATGGTTGTTGGATTGTGTGAAATACTTTTTCTTCATCTGTTGATATGATTGTGTGATTTTTCTTTTTTACCTACTGATATAGTGGATTATATTAATTGATTTTTTGAGTGTTGAATCATTCTTGCCAGAGCTTGCTCTTCTAGCCACTCTGTAGTAAGGTTCTATTGAGCTTGTATAAGAGACAATCTGCTTTGTCCCAAACAGAAAGATTTTACCATGACTATGCCTAAAACACCATCATCCATGACGTTTGATGCTTTTGATGTTGAAAGTTTAGAATCTCAGCACACAACATGTAGATCTCTAGACCTTGACCCTTTGGGTTATTTTCAACATAATGTGCTTCATTTTCTTTCTAGCCATAAGTATTGAGAGTCATAAAAAATAATTTGAAGGAGAACCTTATGAAACTTTTCCCTATATATAGTCAAAGTAAGATATAAAGGGATGCCTGGGTGGCTCAGTCAGTTAAGCATCTACCTTTGGCATAGTCACGATCCCAGAGTTCTGGGAGCAAGTTCTGCATTGGTCTCCCTGCTCTTTGGGGAGTCTACTTCTCTCTGTCCCTCTGCCCTTCCTCCCCACTTGCTCTCTCTCTCAAATAAATAAACAAAAGTCTTAAAAAAAAGGGAAAATATAAATATTAGCATGTGCCCTTCCACCCACCCTCCCTTCTTTCCTTCCTTCCTTCCTTCCTTCCTTCCTTCCTTCCTTCCTTCCTTCCTTCCTTCCTTCCCTTCTTTCTTTTTAAAAAGGTTTATTGGGGCACCTGGGTGGCTCAGTTGGTTGGGAAACTGCCTTTGGCTTGGGTCATGATCTCAGGGTTCTGGGATCGAGCCCCTCATCTGGCTTCTTGCTCAGCGGGGAACTTGCTTCTCCTTCTCCCTCTGCCTGCTACTCTGCCTGCTTGTGCTCTCTCTCTCTCTTTCTGTCAAATAAATAAAATCTTTAAAAAAAATAATGAAAATATTTGTTAATTTATTTATTTGAGACAGAGCAAGAGAGAGAGAGAGAACAAGCAGGGGAGGGGTAGAAGGTGAGGGAGAAGCAGGCTCCCAGCTGAGCAGGGAGCCCAATGAAAGTTTCGATCCTAGGACTCCAGAATCATGATCAAGCCAAAGGCAGATGCTTAAGCAACTGAGGCACCTAGGTGCCCCTCCTTTTTTCTTTCTTTCTTATCTATTTCTATCTATGTGTTCCTAATATATATTTCTGGATGTATAGTATAATATGTACTCAGTTTGTCAGGTTTTAATGTTTGCATTCATGTACTTCTCATCCATAACTTGAACAATATTTTTATTTTGTATAGGGATAATCTAGAATTATTCTTTTTAGTAGTTTTGAAACTAAAGTACATAGATTAACATCCACAGTTTATAAGTGAACTTCATGGTATGCATATTGAGTACAAAATTTATTCTTGGCTTCAGTTTGCTTCTATACACCTATTTTCCTTTTGCTTTGTCTTTGATTATTTTGTTCTATTTTTATATATTTTAAGTTGCTTTAAAAGCCTTTAGGATAAAACACAATATAAATAAATGATAAAATATATTTTCATTATAA
Organism: Spilogale gracilis; assembly: GCA_004023965.1. Lineage (NCBI taxonomy): Eukaryota > Metazoa > Chordata > Mammalia > Carnivora > Mephitidae > Spilogale > Spilogale gracilis. The sequence continues at coordinate 39,226 of PITA01016102.1, read as the reverse complement.
TTTAGTGTTTATGCTTCATTTTTATGAACAAGTGAGAGATACCTTTAATACCTTTAGCTTGAAAATAGTCACTTGCCCCAAGTAAACAGAAATAATGTTCATTGCATATAATTTGTTGTCTGTTTCTAGCCACAGGGGATTGTAAAATGGAGGGGTAAGAACAGAGCTGGCTTTTCATTTTTAAAATAATTTACAAAGCTATAAACTCTGTGGTGTATTAATTTTCCTAAACTGATTAATAGATTATTTAAAATTAAATTGATTTTCATCTTTAAATATTTTGAAGAGGTGGAAACAATGTCTGGAAGCATTTCTCGAAAAAAATTTTAGTTTTCCTTACAAATGTAGTAGGCAGCAATGCATAAATACTAAATGTATCATAATTTAGGAAGAAAGCTAAAGGCTATTTTCTGTTTCAATTGAAAGTTATGAAGAGTTGGATTTTTTCCCTGAGGAGCTAATTATTTGCTGAGATTACTATGGTAGCACATTTTACAAGAAGTTCAAGATCTCTGTAAACAGTCATTAAAAAAAAAAACCAAAAAACCTGTAGGTGCCATTTAAGTTTAACATTGAAACCATATAAGCCAGTTCACTTTTTAAAATGGCCAACTGCATAAATGATTAACTATGAAGAATTTGTTTTTATTCTGAAGAATTTTTTAATTAAAAAGTTAGATAGTCCTGGGGCACCTGGGTAGCTCCATCAGTGGAGCGACTGGCTCTTGATTTCTGCTCAGGTCATGATCTCGGCATCCTGAGATTGAGCCCTGCATTGGGGCTCAGTGGCGGTTCTGCTTAAGGGTCTCTCTCTCCTTCTCTGCCCCCCCCTCTCTCTCTAACGTAAATAAATCTTTAGAGAAGAAAAAATTATACGGTCCTATGCAGTAATATTTGAAATTGTTCTGATTTTCTAGTTCCTTGGATGAAAAGTTGGTAACATTTTATAGATTTTCCAATTGGCATATCAAGTTCATAGTCTTTCAGAAGATGATCTTTATTTGTAAGGTACTAAAAGTTGGAGTAATGATGATCCATAGGGCAAAATATGTATTTTTCAATGTTATCCTTGGGAATAATCTATCATATCCTATGTGTTTTCATGAGGTACTTATGTTTTTCCTTGAGTCTATATCCTGTAATGGACATTTCTATTTCTTGCCTCTGTGACCAGCATCTATTCTCCTATTCTCTCTTTAGGTAAGAATACAGGGGTTTTGTTTGTTTGTTTGTTTGTGTTTGTTTTTGTTTGCAGGAAAGAAATACCCTTCCCTTCTAATCAGTCTGTATAGTTTGGGTTTCAGTCTGTTTAGTTTGGGTGGGCCTGAGTCCACCTTCTGTCTCCAAAGAGCATAAAAACTCAGATTGGAACAAGAAAAAAACTGATGTGCTCTGGCAAGGATGGGTGTATGATCCAAACCAGGTCATGATGAGAGAGCATTGGTCCTGGCGCATTTTGCTGGAACTTCTGGAAAGAGGTGCTTTCTCTGTATTAGAGTTGCTAAGCTAAGAGGATGTAAGTGGGAAGTTTTTGTTGTTCATATTTGCCACAATATGGATAGAGCTTCCCTGAGAATATTGTGGTATCAGAAAAATGGAAATGGAAAAAGAGAGTGTTCTGATCATATTTTGTATCCTCTGGATGTAGCTATACCTATAGCTAGATATACCTCTGAATTGCCTAGCTACTTGAGCCACTCTTTTACCTTATTTTACTTAAACTAGTTTGAATTATGGTGTGTCATTTGCCAAGAAGGCTGGAAGGTTTAGGTTGGACCGCTGTACTGTGGCTTATAGTAAATGATTTAATAGTAGGATACAGTTTTACTAAGGTGAAGCTTGTGTATTTTTATGGAGGGGATTATTGAGGCAATTATCCTGACAGTTCAAAAAAATCTTTAATTACTTACCTATTTTCCGCTGAATTATTTGTGTTTTTAATGTTTTAAATTGAACAATTTAGCCTTGATTCATATTAATCTTCAATGGACAAAAGTAAAAGAGCAGCAAGATAAAGGATAGAGAGCACAAGTTTAAGTGAGAAAATGAATTCTGTGAAGTAGGCTTTAAAGAGAATATTAAAAAAGAATTGGGAAGAGTTCTAATAGGCAACTGGCACGAGACACAGAAGTCTGGATCAGCAGACATTCCAAATCTTAAAATCTTTAAAAAACAAAAACAAAAACAAAACACTTTTAGTCTACTTTTGTGATGTGGATTTAATAATTTAGTTAGAGCTGGTATTCTTCATTACCCCACTCTTGGCTATACAGAATTGATATAATTTGGGAGTTACCTATTTTTATGTCTTTTAATATTGTGGAAACCATGTAATTAGACCTAGAGAAGTGAGAACTACTTAGATGCATCTGGGAATATTTTCCAGTCCTAACTAAATAGTGCTATAATATTATCAGTTGTCTATGAGACAATATCCTTAGATGTCTGAAAAGAGATATCAAAAGCTTACCTCTTTTGCTGGTTGGCAATGGATCCTATTGTGCATTTTATGAGATGTGGTTTACATATACCTTTATATGTATATACATACCCACACACATAGATATCTTTATATGTAGATACACATATAAGTGTATATATATATATATATATATTGGTATATACATATAAATTGGTATATATATATGGTATAGGTACAGGTATATACATAAATAAAATATTTTATATATAAAAGTATATATTTGCGTATGTGTTTATATGCATAAATATAATCTTTTATATGCATTTATATACATTTTTCTGTCCTACTCCTTTGGATAGGGTTTTTTATGTGAACTTGCCTGCCTATTTGTAATAATACAAAGTATCTTCAGCACTAAATGTGTCTCTCTTTTGTCTATTAATCTATTGCCTACTGACCCCTTGAAGGTTAAAACTACTGAGCAGTGCCTATTATTAGTAACATGTTCTATTCCTGTTTTTTTCACTTTCTGCCTATATGACCTTGAGTGAGGCACTTCACTTACCTGAGTATTTGCCACAAAGATATTTTCAACTCTAAATATTTTATTCTCTCAGAATTTCTTAGGTCATTCCAAATATTAACACCAGAAATATTTTGGGCTGAAAAATGTGGCTATTCATACAATTTCAGCTTCTTTAGCATATTGCTTTTGCTTAATTATCTAACCTTGCTTTCCATACCCTTGGGGAGCCGGATACACTGCATTAAGGTAGACATTCTAACTAGAGAGAAAACTGAGTAATTAATCTATCATTCCATGAATTTACAAGTAACATTCCAGTATATCAGAGCCCCTTCTGAGACATTTTGTTTACTTTTGATACAAGTTGCCCTTCATATACCTGCCACTTTGAATTCTCTTACCTTGTTAATCTCCCAATTTGAACAGTAACAAGTTCTTTTAATGTTGCCACTTGTTATAGAGATAGACCAGTTCCTGACAATAACTTGTACAGATTGGTGGCATGTTTGAAAATAACATAGCATTTTTTAGAAGAGTGCTGTCTTTTGATTGCATCATTGATTTTTTTTTCCTTCTGCCATTCTGTTTCTTACCAAGTATACTGTGAATTTCTTATCAATATTATCAGGGAGAGATGAGAAACTTAGCATTCCTCTGGGAATATTGTTTGTGTTGTTTCTCTCTAAAAACACAATGGAAAAAGAGGTTCTGTAATTTCACGCAGTCTTTCAGACAGAGTAAAATACTCAAGAGTTGTAGCACAATTATATGTTCTAGCTGTGAAACAACCACTTGATAATCTTAACATTAATAATCTTAAATATTAAAATAAAGAAGAGATACTTTCAAAATTAGTATCACTAAATTGGCATCATAAATTAGTAATTATGACTTTGAGGTTATGAATGATACTTATTTAAGGGCAATTAATGAACAAAATCTTTTTGTGTATTCTATGCAAGAGTTAATGTTAGCTAAGATAATCCAATTTGCTGTAGGAGGAACCTTACCTTCATCAACATTTGCATTACACTTAGAATGCTAAGACTAAATGAGACTTGATCCAATTTCTGTGTTTTATAGATGATGGAACTAAGGAGTGAATGACTTGGCTAATGTGAAATAGGGATGGAGGTAAGGTATGTTCATAGATCTTGTAATAACCATTTCTTTATTAAAAAGTAACATAAATGAAGAACAATTCTTCCCATTCTTGAAACATTTTAAAGTATGTATCTTTGGGAGTCTATTTAATGTTTTAGTGACGAATTCAAAACAATGTTCAGTTCAAAGGCAAATAAGATTAACTTGTAACCAAGCTAAACTAGGTATCAGTCTAAGTCTCCAGGCATTACTTTTCAATATGGTTAAAGTTCACATATTCAAAAAGGATACACCAGGAGTCTTTGGCACGTTCTATTTCTTTTCCCTATACCTAGGAAGGTTGGTCATATTTCTTCAGGTATATAAGAGCAGATATATATTTAATGATTTTGTTCAACATGAAATAATAAGGAACTAAGAGGTGAATCCTAAAGAAGGGCAACTTATAATACACAGATATAAAAAGTATGACTTAAAGGCATCTTTTATAGTGTTTGATTGTTTATATTGTGGATATTGTTATTTAATTAGCATTTTGCTTTTAAGCTTGTAAATTTAGTATAGCACTTAAAATCATTTTCTATCTTAATGTGATTATCTGTGCATAGATGTGTTTTTATGTAGGATCTGACTGTGGTAAAAAAAAAAAAATAACATATACTCAAAGTAGCCTAAATATTTTTTAATGTGCAAATGGATTTTCACAAAATGAATACACCCATTACATCAACACCCAGATGAGACTACAACATCATCATTCTTGAAACCCTCCTCATGCACCCTCCCATGCCCAGAATCAACAATTATCCTGACTGCCAACATCAATCAGTTCTTCCCTGATTTTGACCATTATATGAATAGAGACTTACCCTATGTAGTCTTTTGTGAATATCATATTTTATATTACATTTGTGAAATTCATTCATATTGTAACATATAGTTGTAACTTATTTTCATTGTTGTATAGTATTCTGTCACATGAATACACCACAATTTATTTATCTTTTCTATTGCTGATGAACATTTAGGTTGTTTGGCTATGTAAACAGTGCTTCTGTGTCCATACTGCACATGTCTGTTGGTGCACAAAAATGTATGTATGTCTTTTGAGGAGATACAACTAAGTGAAATTATTGGGTCATAAGGTAGATGTGTGTTCAGCTTTTATAAATACTGCTGACTAGTTTTCTAAACTTATACTTCCTAACACCAATATGAAAATTGTAACTGCTTCTCAAACTCATCAGCCCTTGGCATTTTCAGTCTTTTAAATATTGCCATTCTGGCAGTTATGTAGTAATATTCATTGTTGTTTAAATTTTCAGTTAATTTCAATTTGGTTAAATTTGATAACTAAAAAATACCCCTTTGCAAACATTTATTAGTCATTCATATGTACTTTTTGGGAAAGTGCCTATTCAAATTTTGTGCCCATTTTTTCTATTATCTTATTATTGTACTTTGTAGAGTTTGTCATATATGTTGTTTGCAAACTACCCTGTGGTTTACCTTTAAAATATCTCTTTTGATGGGTGGAAGTGTTTCATTTTAATGTAGTCCAATTCATCATTTTTTTTCTTCATAATTACTGCCTCCTTTGTATGGTTTTAAAATCTTTCCCTACTCCAAACTCATGGAAGTATTTTTCTGTGATATAGCCTATACCTTTATTGTATTACTTTTATAATTAGACCTACAATTAAAGTAGTCACATAAATGTGAGACTGTTTCTCTTCTCTTCGTTGGTGTATTTGTTTATTCTTAGGTGAAAACACACTACCTTAATTACCATAGTTTTTCATAGGGGTTCATGTCTGGTAGTTGAGGTTCTCAAGCTTTGTTCTTCTTCAGGATACTCCTGAAGGGAGAATTTTGAATAACGGCAGAGTAACTAAATGTCAGGGATCTGTGTCTTGTCTGGACAACAGTTGTACTGGTGGAACCTGTCTGGTGTAACTACATCTCACTTTATAATGTTTTATTTTATTGTGTTTTGTGGGTACTATGTTGTTGTTGTTGTTGTTTTTTAACATAAATTAACCCATTTATTATAGGCTAGCAATGTTTCAAATGGTGGAGCTTCTGCTGTCTTTCAACTCCTTCGGTCTTCTGATGGCAGACTTTACTGTGATGGCAGAAGCAGTGTTGTGGGTCCAGGTGCCACTAGCAGCAGTTTTCATGCAGGAGACAAAATGCCAGGGCCCCATAGCTCATCATTTCTTCTTGATTTTGCCACAGAAGGAAGGAGCAAGTGTACTTGGTGTGCTGGTTTATCTCAATCTTCTTCACCATTTTCGTGAGGGAGGAACCATAACGAGTCCCGTATTCACCCACAATTCCAACCTTCTTGGTGAGTTTAGCCATGTCGCAGCAAACTTGGTCTGAGCCCAGAGAGTGTGGGTACTGTCTTTAACAAATTGAAGGTTTGTGGCAACCCTGAGCCAAGCATGTCTATTGGCATATTTTTCCAATAACATTCTCTCACACTGTGTCTCTATGTCACATTTGGTAGTTCTTAAAATATTTCAATCTTTTTCATTATTATTATATTTATTATGGGGATCTCTCATCTGAAATTACAACTCACTGAAAGCTCAGATGTTAGCATTTTTTAGCAATAAAGTATTTTTAAATTAGGGTATGTACTTTTTTAGAGATATAATGCTATTGCACACCTAATAGATTATAGTATAGTGTAAACATATTTTTTAATGCACTTGGAAGCCAAAAAATTCATTAGACTTATTTCTTTGTAATATTTGCCTTATTGCAATGGTGTGGAAATGAACCCACAATATCTCTGAGGTATGCCTGTGTTTTGGAACTCTGGAGTATGTTGAAGGCCTGTAACCTCCAGGGTAAGTCTTAGATGGTAAATTGTGGTTAGTTTGGTTCATTTTAGCTCTCAGCATAATACCATCTAATCATCATCCATTCCTAGCCATTCCTGAGGCAACCTGCACATAGCCTGCAGGAACCAGATTTGGCAAAAAGGACACTGTCTTCCAAATATTTGGCATTTGTACCCTGATTGCTGATTGCTGTTTCTGCTCTCAGAAGTACAAAGAATCAGGTGGCCACTACTGTTTCACCTAACCTTATTGTTGTAAGCCTTTCCTTCTCTGGATATAGTGACTTCCAGGGGATTTCATTTTTCTCTTTCTTCTGTTTTTGGGAGCCAGGAACTAAATATTATAACATTCAAGAGCAACTGCATATATGAGGAAAATTAGGAAGTAGTTCCTCATGCCCAGGGAAAGATGCACATTCATTAAAGATCTGAGAAGACTGTAAGTTTACAATTCAGGCTGATCCTCGGCATAGATGCAGCTTACAACAATAACAACACAAACACAAACAAGCAAAAATAAAAAAAAAAAACAGCAGAACTTGGAAAGGGGGAGAATCTGATTTCTAGAGTTACCACATCATTAGATTCAAATGTCCAGTTTTCAACAAAAATATCACTATGTATACAAAAAATAGTAAAGTATGGCCCATCCAAAGGGAAATAACATATGAATAGAAACTGTCCCTAAAAAAGGTATACTTGGATATTCTTGACTTTTTGAATTTCTGTATAAAATTTACAAGCAGCTAATTTGTATTATCTATTTATGTTTTAAAAACACTTGCTGAGATTTGATTTGGGTTACACTGAATCTGTAGTCTAACTTAAAGATAATTAATATATTACTATATTAAGTCTTCCAGTCCATGAGCATTGTATGGTTTTTCATTTCATAAGATTTTCTTTTTTCTTTCTTTCTTTCTTTCTTTTAGTTTAAATAAAAGGGGGGATTTATTAGTTGAATACAAATGTTCTGGCGGGAATTCCAACAACTGTAATGGATCATAGCTAGAAGCACACCTTTCTGAAGGACAGATCATGTTGTAACCACAGGTTTCTACTTCTGGGTTTTGCAAGATCATGAAGAGAATATCCTAGAGGACAGTCCTCCCTGTATAGTGCATAAGGGACTAGAATGTGGATTCATTTCTGCTTGCTTTTTGATCTTTATATTCCTTTATTCTGGCCTCAAACTTGTGAAGCACGTGTTGGCAGATATTTATGAGCTCATTCAAGTCTCTCCAAAATGGTTCAACAGCTAGAACACCAACTTAAGTCTGAATGTGTAAATTAATTTGGTTCTCTGAAGAATGGGTTGTAGTATAACTGCAAAATTCTACTTCAGGTTCTTTATGATCATGTAACAAAGAGAATTTTCTAGGATATGGCCTGCTTGTGCAATATAAATGTCATACAGTGTCTATCTGTTCCAACTGCCTGGAGTGCTTCCAGGGCTGTCTTCCTCTAGCCTTCAGCCACTGAGGTCTTTGATCCAGTTATTATTCTCTCCAACTCTTGATCTTCTTTCATCACATGGTGAGGGGTGGGGTGGTGGTGGTGCATCTTCTGGGATCCTCTGGTGGTCCTGGCTGACTGGAAGGTCTAACCCACATCATAAAATATGTGGGAGAAGCAGCTAATAAGGCCTTCTTTTACTCAATAATTTTTAATAGGATTTATTTTTAAAGCATTTTTAGAATCACAAGCAAAATTGAGTAGAAAGTACAGAGAGTTCTCTTGTATCTCTGACCCAACATACTCACAACCTCTCCCACTATCAACACTTTTTAAAAAAGATTTTATTTATTAATTTTAGAGAGAGCGAGAACGTATGAATAGGGAGGGGCGGGAGGATTGAGAGGGGAGGGGAAGAGGGAGAGGGAGAAAGAATCTGAGCAATTTCCACACTGAGTGCTGAGCCCAACTACAGTGAGATCATGACCTCAGCCAAAATCATAGTCAGCCACTTAACTGACTGAATCACCAGGCACCCCACACTATCACCACTTTCAACCAGAGTAGTACATTTGTGACACTTGATGAACCTACCTTGACCATCATTATCACCCAAAGTCCATAGTTTACATTAGAGTTCACTCTTGATCTTGTACATTCTGTGGATTTTAACTAATGTGCAATACCTGTGTCCACCATTATCATATCATACAGAAAAAAGTTTCACTGTCCTAAAAATCTTTTGCTCTCTACGTGTTTATCTCTCCCTCCTTTCTAACCATTGGTAGCCACTGGTCTTTTTACTACTTCTGTAGTTTTGCCTTTTCCATTATGTCATATAGTTAGAATCATAACCTTTTCATCTAGCTTCTTTCATTTAGTAATCTGCATTTACATTTCCTCCATGTCTTTTCATGGCTTGATAGCTCAACTTTTTTAAATCACTAAATAGCATTCCATTCTTTCGATGTACCATAGTTAATTTATCCATTCATTTACTGAAGGACATCTTGATTTCTTCCTAGTGTTGGTGATTATATAAAAAAAAAAAAGCTGATATAAACATCCACGTGCAGGTTTTGTGTGGATTAAGTTTTAAACTAATTTGAGTAAATACCAAGGTGCATGATTGCTGGATCATAGGATAAGAGTATGTTTAGTTTTGTAAAAAATTGCCAAACTATCTTCCAAAATGTTTGTACCATTTTGCATTCCACTCATAGCAATGAATGAGAGTTCCTTTTATTTCACATCCTCATCAGCATTTGGTGCTCTTGATGTTTGGGTTTTTTCGTTTTTTCGTTTTTTTTTTTTTTTTCCATTCCATTTGTAGCAGTATCACAGTATTTTAGTTTGCAATTCCCCAGTGAAGTATGATGTTAAGCCTCTTTTTATATGCTTATTTTCCATTTTTATATCTTTTTTGGTGAGGTGTCTATGCAGTACTTTGGCCCATTTTTAAATGGGTTGTTTTCTTATTGTTGAATTTTAAGATTTCTTTGTATATTTGGTATTACAGTCCTTTATCAGATATTTTTTTGTAAATATTTTCTCCCATTCTGCACCTTGTCTTCTCATTCTTTTCAGTGTCTTTCTTACAGTACAAGTTTTTAATTTTAATGAAATCCAGCTTATCAGTTATTTTTTCTGTGGATCAAGCTTTTGATGTTGAATCTAAAATGTTATCACCATACCAAAGTCATCTGGATTTTCTCCTATATATCTTATAGATTTATAGTTTTACAGTTTGCATCTAGGTCTATGATGCATTTTGAATTAGTATTTGTGGGAACTGCTAAGATCTGTGTCTAATTTTTTTTTTTTAAATAGACTCCATGCTAAGCAAAATCGGGCTTGAACTCATGACCCTCAGATCCAGACCTGAGCCAAGATCAAGATCAAGAGTCAGATGCTTAACAGACTGAACCACCCAGACACCCCAAGATTTTGTGTGTGTGTGTGTGTGTGTGATGTTGAGTTGTTCCAGTACCATTTGTTGAAAAAACATTGTATTATTTGGTTGAAGACCAGTTGACTATACTTACATTTATCTATTTATGGGCTCTCCTTTCCTTCCAGTGATAGATATATTTGTCTACTCTTTGGTTGGCACAGCACCATCTTGATTATTGTAGCTTTATAGAAAGTCTTTAGGCTGGGTAATTTTAGTCCTCTGACTTTGTATTCTTTAGTGTTGTGTTGTCTTTTTTGAATCTTTGCCCCTCCATATAAACTTTAGAATCAGTTTGTCAATATCTACAAACTAGTTGAGATTTTGGTTGGGATTGCTGTGACTATAGATCAATTTGGGAAGAACTGGCATTTTAACAATATTAATTCTTCCTGTCTATAAACATGGAATATCTCTCCATTTATTTAGTTCTTTGATTTCTTTCATCAGAGTTGCATAGCATATCTCATATAAATCTTATATATATTTTGTTAGAGTTACACCTTACTATTTCATTTGCGGGGATCTGATATAAGTGGCATTAGTTTTCATTTCAGATTCCACTTGTTCATTGCTGGTGTATAGGAAAATTAATGACTTTCGTATGTTAATGTTAAGTCCTGCAACTTTGCTAAAATAGCTGTTTAGTTGCAGGAAATTTTTTGGTGATTTTAGTCTACTAATGAGTCCATCAAAGCCTTCTTCATTTCTGTTACACTGTTTCTGATCTTCAGCATTTTTAAATTTGTTCTTTGCATTTCCATCTCTCTGCTTACATTATGCATCTATTCTTGAAAGTTGTCTACTTTTCAGATTACAACTTTTTACATAGTAATCATAGATATGATCTACTAATTGCAGCATCTTTATCATATCAAGTCTGGTTCTGATGCTTGCTCTGTCTCTTCATACTGTGCTTTTCATGTTTAGTATGTCTTCTTACATTTTGTGAAAAGCCAGAAATGGTATAATGGGTAAAAGGAACTTAGGTAAATAGACCTTTAGTGATGTGGTGGTAAGGCATGGCAAGAGGGAAGTGTTCTTTAGTCTTATGATTAAGTCTTAGTCTGTTAGCCAGCCTGTGTCCCTGGGCTATGAACTTCACAAGTTCTTCTCAGTTTCCGTTTCCCCCAGTTAGGTAGGACAGGATGGCTAGAGGGGTTTGGAGTTGGTATTTTCCTTCCTCCACATCAATAATGTTGTATAGCTTTGCATGATAGCTCATTTTTTTTTTTTTTTTTTTTAAATGAATGATGGAGTTTTTTTTTTTGTTTTTTTGTTTTTTTTTTTTTTTTTAAAGATTTTATTTATTTGACAGAGAGAAACACAGCTAGAGAGGGAACACAAGCAGGGGGAGTGAGAGAGGGAGAAGCAGGCCTCCCGCCGAGCAGGAAGCCCGATGTGGGGCTCGATCCCGGGTCTCCGGGATCATGACCTGAGCCGAAGGCAGTGGCCCAACCACTGAGCCACCCAGGCGCCGCCATGATAGCTCATTTTTTAAAAGACTTATTTCAAAATATTTGATTTGGGGGCTGCTAGTTTAAGTAGTCTTGTTTTTATAATTCATATCTCAAATATTTTTCTATGGATAAAAGTGAAATCAATTTTTTTATACTAATCTTGTTTCCAGTGAACTTTCTAATTCATGAAGTAATATTAAAATTTCACAAACTTGCTTGGATTTTCTGTGTACATGATCATGTTATCTGCATATAGCAATCTTTATTTCTTCCTTTTCAATTATGATACCGGGGCGGCTGGGTGGCTCGGTTGGTTAAGCAACTGCCTTCGGCTCAGGTCATGATCCCAGAGACCCAGGATCGAGCCCTGCATTGGGCTCCCTGCCTGACGGGGAGCCTACTTCTCCCTCTTTCACTCCCCCTGCTTGTGTTCCCTCATTAGCTGTGTTTCAATTATGATACCTTTTCCCTCTGCCTTATTGCTGAGCCTAGGACATCAGATACAATGATGGGTAAAAGTGATGATAGTAGAAATCCTATCTCGTTAATTTCAGAGGAAAATTTTTCAGTATTTTACTGTTAAGTATAATGTTTGTTGTAGTTCCCTCCTCCTCCCACTTTTTTTTTTTTTTGGTAGATAACATTTGTCAGATTAAGGATAGTTTTTTTTATTCCTAGTGTATTGAGTTTTTGTCTTAAATAGGTATTGAATTTTATAAAAAGTTTATCTGCATCTGTTGAGATGATCATATGATTTTATTCTGTTTTGTTAATATGGTGAGCTTTATGGATTAATATCTTGAAAGGTAAGCCATTCTTGCATTTCTGGGAGAAATTCAACTTGATCATGATTTTTATGAGTGGCTATGTTTAATTTGTCAATATTTCTTAGAATATATACATTTATATTTTAAAAAATATTTTATTTATTTGAGAGAGAAAGAGAGCACAAGCAGGAGGAAGAGGAAGAAAGAATCCAAAGGAGACTCGGTGTTGGTATTGAGTGCAGAGCCTGACGTAGGGCTCAATCCCATGACTGTGAAATCATGACCTGAGATAAAACCAAGAGCTGGTCACTTAACTGACTGAGACACCCAGAGGCATTTATATTCTTAACAGAGATTGACTTGTATTTGTTTTTGTGTGTGACTTTTTGGGATAATATTAGGTTGGCCTAATGAGTTACTATTTGTTTCTCACTTTTCTAATATCTGCAACAGCTTGTGTAAGATCAGTATTGTTTCTTCATTAAATGTTTATAAAAATTCAGCAGGGCCTGGACATCTCCATGTAGGGAGATTATAATCTAAGGATTCAATTTTTGAAAAAAATAGAAAAGGAAATATTTGCACTTTTCATTTCTTCTTGGATGGGTTTTTCTTCTGAGTTACTTTTTTAAAATAGAAATATTACTGGGGCACCTAGGTAGCACAGTCGATTAAAAGTCTAATTCTTAGTTTTATCTTAAGTTCTGATCTCAGGGTGATAGGATTGAGCCCCAGGTCAAGCTTCATACTCAGAACACTTAAGACTCTCTCTCGGGGTGCCTGGGTGGCTCAGTCATTAAGTGTCTGCCTTCAGCTCAGGTCATAATCCTGGAGTCCCAGGATTGAGCCCCGCATTGGACTCCTTGTGCAGTGGGAAACCTGCTTTTCCTTCTCTCACTCCCTCTGTTTGTGTTCCTTCTCTAGCTGTGTTTCTCCCTGTTAAATAAATAAATAAATAAAATCTTAAAAAATAATAGACTCTTTCTCTCCCTTTACTCTTCCCTTTTGCTGTCTCTCTGTCTCTAAAATAAATAAATAAATCTTTTTAAAAAAGAAATATTATTGACATATAGTACTCTATTCATTTCATGTGTGTACCATTGTACATTCTTATCTCCTTTGTCATAAATTAATTGACCATATAAATACGGGTTTATTTCTGGGCTCTCTTCTATTCCATTGATCTATGTGTCTTTTTAATGCCAGTACTATACTGTATAGCATAGTTTGAAATCAGGAGCATGATACTTCCAGAGTTTTTCTTCTTTCTCAAGATTGCTTTGGCTATTTGGTATATTTTGGGATACTTTGTTCTAGCTGGGTGAAAATGCTTTTGATATTTTCATGGGAATTGCATTGAATATGTAGATTATTTTGGAGAGTAAGAAATCCCACTTGATTGTAGTGTGTGATCTTTTTAATGTGATATTGAGTTCAGTTTGTTAATATTTTGTCAAGGATTTTGGCATTATGCTCCTCAAAGATATTGGCCTGTAATTTTCTTTCCTTTTCTCTTTTCTTTTCTTTTTTGTTCCTTTCTTCCCTCCCTCTATCCCTCCCTCCCTCCCTCCCTCCCTCCCTTCCTTCCTTCCTTCCTTCCTTCCTTCCTTCCTTCCTTCCTTCCTTCTTCCTTTCTGTCTTTTGTCTTTCCCTGTGTGTGTGATGTCTTTATCTAGTTTCATTATTAGAGTAATGATGGCTTCATAAAATGAGTTTGAAGGTATTCCTTCCTTTTCAGTTTCTTGGAATACTTTCCAAAGGATAGGTACTAACTCTTCTTTAAATGTTCAGTAGACCTCTATGAAGCCATCTGGTCTTGGACTTTGATTGGGTTTTTGTAAGCTGTACTTTTCTAGGAATTGGTGCATTTAATTTAAACTTTCAATTTTTTCTTTGGCATGGAGTTGCTCATTATATAATCTTGTTATATTTTTAATATTTATAAAATTTGTACTGATGTCTCTATTTTTATTCTTGATGTTAGAAATGTATGTCATCACGTTTTTTCTCAATCAGCTTTTTAGGTGTTAATCAAATTTATCCATTAAAGAACCATTATTTGGCTTTTTAAAATGTGTTTTCCACCGAATGTGTTTTTATTTTATTAATTTTTGTTCTTATCCTCATTACTGACTTCCTCATACCTTGAGGGTGTTAATTTGATGTTTGCTTACCTAATTTCATGAGCTGAATCTTAAATCATTAACATTTAGCCATTCTTCTTTTGAAATAAATGTATTCTAAGGCTAAAAAAGTTTTTCTTCTGAGTACAGCTTTATCTCCATTCTGCCCATTTTTTCTTTGTTTGGAAATGTTTTTAATTTGCCTTTTTTTTTTTTTTTTAGAATTTTATCTATTTATTTGAGAGAGAGAAAGAGATAGCAGGAGAGAATGAAAGGGGAGGAGAGGGAAAAGCAGGCTTCCCGTGAATGGGGATCCTGCTGTGCGGTTCCATCCCAGAGCCCTAGGAATATGACCTGAGCCAAAGGCAGACACTTAACCAACTGAGCCACCCAGGCGCCTCTAATTTGCTTTCATTTTTGAAGGATTTTTTTGTTCTAGATAGATTTTGAAGTTATAAATTCTTTTACTTTAGAATTCCAAATATATCACCCTGTTTTTTCTTGGATTTATCACTTATTTTGAGAAATCACTTTTCAGTGTTATTTTTGTTTCTCTGAAGGTAATATTTCTTTTAACAACTGAAGATTTTGTTTGCTTTTTCTCTTTTATTAGCAGTTTTACTGTGATGTGCTTAGGTGAGATTATATTTATCTTTCTGGGAGTTTATAAACTTTTTGAATTTATGGATTAATGTCCTCCATTACTTTTGGAAAATTCTCAGCCATCATCTCCTTACATTGGTTCTTTCTCTTCCCTCTTCTCTCCTAAGGTACAGTTACCCTTATGTTAGGCCTCTTCATCATGTTCCCTATAGTATATTAAAGGTGGCCACAGGTTCTTTGGCCCTCCTGTCATCAAGTGGCAGAATCGATTTTTCCCCTGATCGATTTTTCTTGTAATCTGGACTGGCTCAATGACTTGTTTTAACTATGAGTATCCCTGGATCAGCAGTATAAGCATCATCTAGAATTTGTTAAAGATACATATTTTTTGGACTTATTCCAAATCTACTAAATTGGAAACTCTGGTGATAGGTACTATGAGTGTTTTTTGACAAATCTCCTGGGTGATTTTGATGCATGCTAAAGTTTTAGCGTAATTGTCCTAGGCAATGATGATTGACCCATGGGATGATCAGATGAAGCAGAACATTTGATTCCTTTTCTGTCATTATATGAACCCTAAAAGAAGGAAGCTCTCTTTTCCTGGTAGTATTACTAAGGGGGTATGATATAGACCTGGAGCTGTTGATGGCCATTATCTTTTACTTTGCAGAAAAAAGTCCCTATGGAGTAAGACAGAATGAGATAGACACATACATAAGATAGAGCCCAGACAACTTTGTTTGAACTCTGAATCCAACTGTGCCTAAAGCTCCATATTAGTCCTTGACTTTTCATTTATATGAACTTCTTTTTTCTTAAGCTAGTTTGATTTAATTTATGCACTTAGAAGTGAAGAATCTTGACTAATACACAAGTAAACTCCCGCTTCTTCCAAATGATAATCTCATTTAGTGCCCCTAACATATAAAATAGATAATTACAGATCTTCTCTAAGATAGACGACTTCAAATATTACCATGTAACTTTTCCCAGGCCTCCCTCAGCTACTTCTGGAGACTTTTTGCAAAACAACCCTAAAGCTCAAGGCAACATATATGAAAACCATTTGTAGTAGATCTTTTGGTGTCTTGTGACAGAACCTCTTGTTCTGCCTGATTTCAGCTGTAGCTGTGATGGAAAGTTGCTTAAAGTGGCTCAACTCAAGCATCCTGCTGTGTCTCTCTGCTTGTCAGTTGCTTTCTTTCAACTAGGGCTTGCTTAGCAGAGAATGGACAACCTGAAATTCTGTGTAGTTCACTCCTCTGAGGTCAAGCCTCTGCAGGGATGGGTACGTAAGTGTCCTGGCCTTCCATCTTATGGAAACACATTTCTTAGACACATTTTCTATAATGCCAGAGGCTCTCCAGTGGGATTGGGTTCTAGGAACCCACAAAAGTAACAAGATTGATGCTGTATCTTCTTTTCCCCCTCTTTCCCTGCCTCATTGCCTTTGTGTGTGTTTGTGTGTGTGTGTGTGTGTGTGTGTGTGTGTGTGTGTGTGAGAGAGAGAGAGAGAGAGAGAGAGAGAGAGAGAGAGAGAGAGATTTCTTCCAAAATAAGCCCCCTGTGTCCAGTCCTTTTCCCAGACTCTGCTTTTGGGAGAACCTAAACCTTCGAAGACATCAGTGTTATAAAGTATAGAATTGGGAGTCAGAACATGTGTTTTTGCATCTTAGCTCTGTGAATTAAGTTATGATATAGGCCTAATCTCTAGGCCTTAGCTGTGTCATTTATAAAACAAAGAGGTTGAATTAACTTCTTACTTAGTTTATTTTAGCTCTGAATTATCAGGTTCCTTCTGGCTCTGACTTCCATGTGACTCTATATACTGTTTCAGGAGCTGAATAATTACACATGAAATGAGAATGATAAGGCTGGCCAATCTGAATAGTCAGGTCCTTGTGGTTTTTCCCTCTTTTCTGAACACTTTTCTTCATTTTTCACCATATCCATCACCACCACCACCACCCTGGAGTGTCCAGATCACTTGCCTCACCCTTCTCCTTGATTGGTCATTGTAGATACAGACCCAGAAAAACAACCAGAAATACCCAGCCCTGAGCAGACAACACACAGCTATTTTGACAGGCCAGGAGCTCTCAAAAATCACAGATATTTAGAGCCTCATATTTATGTAGGACATAAAGACTGAGAGTAAAAACAAGTATGGGCTGAATATGATCAACTCTCTGGATGACTAAACACAGCATAATAGACTTAGTACTTTAGGGCTAGAGCCAAAATACTTAACCAAAAAATAGCTTCAATTTCACATTGATATAAAAAAATTAAAATGTTACACCTGGGGATCCAGCCATAGATGTCAATCTATTTTTTCTTGTAATTTGAGACAAATTGGAATCTATGATAATGAACACAATCAGGAAGGAAAAGAACACAATCAGGAAGGAAAAGTCTGTTCTTCCTTCAACAACTAGAAATGATCAACTTAAAATTGTATTGTTGTTGTTTTTCACACAGGGGTGGCTTCCTATGGGGCCCTGATACAATGATTATTGATTCCTGTTGGGAAAAGAAGAGAGGGAGGAAATGCTTGCTGTTTTAAAAGGAAGCAGGAGGAGTATGGAAGGTATGACAAAGAGAACATTCCTGCATACTGTTCACACAGACTTCCCCATGCTTCCCAAGGGTTCGTTCTGTAGGGCTGGTCTTAACACGGGAGGGTTAGGAGCCACCTACAAATGTTTTAGGGATTCCTGTAGAGTTTCTGTCTTGATATCCTTTCTGCATTTAGTCCTTAATGTGTGAAATTCCTTTGAGGTCAGATCCCTTCCTTTTTTCTAAGTAAAGAAAAACTCTATTGGAAAACTCCTTTGAGGAATTACAGTGGATAGACTCCTGAGTTGGGAGTCAGGAGGCAGAACTTTTGCCTCTATTCTGAAGATAATTAACTCTGTGAAATCAGGGAGGTTACTTAACCTTTCCCTGGTTTGGTCTCCACATCTCTAAAATGAGTAAGTTCAGAAACAATGATTTCTGCCATTCTTTGCAACTCTAAAGTCTGGATTATTGATGAAAAATAATGGTAATATTAGAATGGCAGATGTGTATTTTCTTAGAGTGGATTTGATGAGAGAAGATGTGTATCTGGTCTTAGAGAATCTGGAGGGCCATGAAATGTGCTTCTTTACAATTTTTACCTGTCCTGCTTATTACCACCTCATCTGCAACATTGCATGAAATGACATGAAATAGAGTAGGAGGCTTAGAATAGTCTAAAATGAATGGCTTTTACTGAAAAGCCAACTTAGGTTCTAATCCTGGCTCTGTCACTCATCACTGGTCACAGGAAGTTACTTTACAGCTCTGAGCCTCAATTTATATACCAATAAAGTGAGGGCATTAATACCTTCATTATGGGGTATCAGATATCCTGAGAATGATGGTCAAGGGAAGGAAGATTATAAAGTTTTATATGACAGTTTTGTCCTCTGGGTGACACTGTCTCCCTAATACAGAAGATCATAGAGCTGTGCTGTTCTCAGGGTATTAATGTGAAAGATGAAAGAAGTCATCAGGCATACTAATGCTTTCACAATCATACCAACAGTTAAGTTACATTATTACTGCTCAGTGCTGTATCATTTCAAATATGGCAACCAATGTTGATATCATTAGAGCTTGCAACATTTTCCAAAAGCAGTGATGCATCATAGATCTTATCAATATCACTTTGAAGATGGACTCATATCCAGACACATGAAAAACAAAAGCACAGTTATGGATCATTGCTGTCCAACACATGGGATGGGCTGTATTGAACCCAGAAAATAGTCTGAAATAATTAAAACCATTATTTTGATGAGAATAGTCTGCACTCAAACCCATACTTGTTATTAACATTCATGATGTTGTTAGAAAATCTTACTAATTTTCTTGTATGGTAATTGGTTTGTTAAGTGTAAAGCTTTTACCATAACAAAGAGCAAAACATCTCAGAATATATTTTTAGTTGACTCTGGAAATTCATCATTCTACAATGTGCTCTTTATACTTTAGAGATGATTTGATGATTAAAAAAAACTCCTTTTATAATTTCTGATTTTTTATTAGAGGGCTTTTAAATTCTTTTTAGACCCACGACTCCCAATCTTTCTAAGTGTTATGTGGTCAGTCTCAAACCAAGGGCATTTGGAAATTCATATGAACTCTGAGGATGATGGATTTTGAAATTCTTAAAAATGCTATAATAGTTTGGGCCGAATATGTGGACCACTTAAATTTAAAATGCTGTAACTTTTCACTTCTCCCTATTTTAGAATCAACAAAATTTATTCCTCCTTTTATTTCTGAGCAGTAAGAATAATATTTAGATTTCTGGCAGTTCACTCCTGCAGGCTGGGGCATTGAGATGCAGATTACTAATGCCTACTATAAAAAGTTGGTGTGGGAAAACATGCAAGTTTCCAGTAATTTCCCCTTCCTCATATATTGATTAATAATTCCTTTTAAGTGAAATAATGCAGCATATACTTTGTAGGTATAACATGGCTCCTTATTAGAACTAGAAAGAAGAGCCATAAAATACAACAGACTACCTGCTTCTTGATAGTTATAATACATCTATAGGTAAAACTACTAAACACACATTAAGTTCCTATCTGAAAGATTTTTTTCTGTATGAAAACAACAATACATACATCTTACCTTCTTTTATAACACTGAATGCCAAGTATCTACATGGGGAAGGGAAATAATATCTAGAGTCATTCAGAAGATTACTGATGAGTATGATAAGGTCCCAACTTGCAGCATCCACACAAAATCATATTATTAAGAGAAATTTCTTTTATTAATGGAGAAACAGTAAGCTGTGCATTTCTCTTTCAGTAGAAGACTACCCAGCTCTTCTGTAATTACCTGGAGTACCTTTATTCTCAGGAACAACAAGATTATAATGGATATACCATCAGGCAGCAACCAGATTTATTTCCTGAAACAGAGGAGCTTTGCAATGTGAGCAGAGAAAAAAAACAGCTGAGGGAACGTACTAATGTAGAGCATGCTATTTCATCTCTTATAATTGCATACCATTTGCTAAAATGTCAACATTGAGGTAGTAAGGAAGGAAGAAAGTATAGGAGGAGACAGAAGAAATGATAGGGTGTCCAGAAACAACTTGAATTCTTTCTGCTTTGCAGCTTGTTGAATCCTTTGAAGGATTTCCTGCCTGGCTAGGTTGATGTTCTGATTTTGAGATGGTTGGATTTTAGTTTTGAGCTCATCCAAGTCTTTTGTCTTCTTAGGCCTAACACAGAAGTTGGTTGAAGGCAGTGGGATCTCAGAAGGGATTGGTGGTGTGTCCAGACTATGGGATCTATAGGTAGGCTGATCAGAGGATGACATTTTACCTAGACTCACTTTCCCAGAGTCAGCTCTTTGTCTTGGCTTGGCCATCACATTGGAACCATGAAAAGACTCTAGAGTAGAGGATGGGAGCAGAGAGAATGCCTCTAATGGTAGAGGTTGAATCTCCCAACAACTTGGCAGGATGGAGACTTGCATTTTGCCAGGACTGCTATAATGAAATACTACAGAGTGGCTTAAACAACAGAAATTTATTGTCTCATAGATCTGGAGACTAGAAGTCAATGATGACTTCTGAGGGCTCCTTCTGAGGCCTGTTAGAAAGAACGTATTCCATGCTTCTTGCCCAGCTTCTGGTGGTTTACTGACGATCTTTAGCACCGTCTCACTTGGAGACGTATCATCCCAATCTCAGTTTTTGGCTTAATCAAGCAATGCACATAGTGATAGTCATTTAGGGCTGCTATAACAAAAATACCATAGACTGAAAAGCTTAAAAGGTATGTGCTTTTCACAGTTCTAGAGGCTCAAAAATCCAGAATTAAAGCACTGTCAGAGCTAGTATCTGAGTAAGACACTTTTCTTGGTGTTCATATGGTTATCTTTTCCTTGTATCCTCACATGGCAGAGAGGAGGGAGAAGAAGTAAACTCTCTTGCATCTCCTCCTATAAGAGCCCTGATCTCATTCATGGGGCCTCCACTCTCATGACCTAATCACCATGCAAAGGCCCCACCTCCTATTGTTATTACACTGGTAGTTAGCATTTCAACATATGAATTTGGGGTGGGGGGAATTCATCCCATAACAGTGATGTCACTTGCCAAAATAGGGAATATTGTGGGAGGGAAAGATCTACAGGGTGGAAAAAACCAACAGTCTTTTGACCAAGTTCAGATTGAAATGCCTGTAGACACACAGATGAGGATGTCAATTAAATAGCTGGATAGATGAAGATTGAGCTAAATTGAGTGGTTAGAACTAGAAGGTCATTGCCATTATAATATAGATTATATTTAAAATCAAGGTGCAGATGAGTTCATTTGGGAGAATGTATAAATAGAAAAGAGGACCAATGACAAGTTTTGGTGTACTTATATTTCAGTGATTAGAAAGAGGGGAGAGAAGTAGCAAAAGTGATTGAGAAGGAATGGCTAGTGAGATGGAAGGCAAGTCAAGAGAAATAAGGAGATGGGAATATTTCAAAAAGGAGGGAGTGAACAACCAGGCTGAATGCTGCTGAGAGGTCAAGCCAGACAGGGATAGAGAAATAATCATTTGAGTTGGAAATATGGAAAACACCTTGCTAAAAGTGTGATTTCAGTGGAATTGAGGGGTGGGGTGGAAACCCTGATTGCAGAGGACTGAGAGGAAGATAGAAGGTGAAGAAGTATAACTGTATTCATATAGGCAGTTTTATACAAGGATTTTGCTAAAAAGCAGAGCAGAGATATATGAATGGATAGAGGCGAATGGGGTTATACTGCAGTGACAAAAACCAAATAAAATCATAACAGAACTTGAGTACATTAATTCAAGTAGCTAGAGGTCAGCAGCTGTCACCCTATACCATGGGTCTTCTGATTTCTGGACACAAGTTGACAGAGCTCTCCCAACATGGGGCATGTTCTTTTGATGGAAGAAGTAGGGAGCAAGAGATAGAACTGTGCTAATCCATGTCTCACATCTTCAGCTGGCACTTGCCATAGTTGATGTTTGTTCACATTTCATTGGCCAAAACAACATACTTGGTTAAGCCCCATGACAATGAGGTAGCCATTTTCCAGATGGCACTGTATGTACCCCACCTGGTAAAGGATAAGTGTGTATACTCGACATTCTAAGGAAGAGGTAGTGAATACTTGGAAGGAATAATGCAATCCAGCCCCCCAATCCTACATACATATACATTTTTTTCATGGGTGATATAAAGCATGTTTGTATGCTATTGAAATAATGCAAGAGAAAGACACATTTATTGCAGAGAAAAGTCTGTAAGAGGTCTTGGTTTTTTAGGGATAAGGGCACTTTCTTATCACCAGGAGGAAAGGCATAGAGAGAGTACAGATAATGAAAAGTTGGTAGTTTTTCTTTCTAAATTTTGATCCTCTTCTGAATTCCCAAAGACTTCTAAGATCAGGGTACCTGGGAGTTATATTTTGTGAAACTTGAATGTTTAGGAATCTTCCTTTGTTGTCTTCCACAAAATCGAATAGATTGGTCTAGAATTAATTTTTAATTTCCAAATGTCTTAGAGACATTGTTACATTGTTATAGAAATTAGGACTATAGAGGAGTTTAGGACTAAGATCTTATTATCTCCAGGACATGCCTCCTGCATGTCAGAGCAGCTTAATACTTAGTTACTAATAAGTGCATGAATGAAACCCACCCACCACATTTTTCAGGCAACTTTTTAATGCCTAATTCTTTAATATTTTAAATTATATCATCTCTTTTAATTCTAGGAGAATGAAACCCAATCCCCTTTGATGAATACAAGGTATGAAAGGAAAAGATTAAGCTTATAAGCATATGCTTTGAGAATGTATTTAAAGAATATATTTAAATGTATATAGATCAAGTGCAATTAAAAGTTCTTACATGTAGGTTGTAGTCTGAATTCTGAGACCAGTGAAGAAAAGTTACATATCTATTAAGGTGGTAAAGTAGCAGGGCTTTCAAAGTAAAAACTGGATCTTCTGTACAACATACATATTAAGACATCAATCTTAGTAATAACTGCTACTAGATGAACAAATATGAAGGATTTCACCTACCTAGAGTTAAGAAATGAACTCATTTCTTCTCATAAAATATTCTTTTGTTCATAGCAGTGGTGTAAGGTGGTAACTCAAGTAATTATCACTGGGGAATGAGAACACCTACTTAAAGTGCTCTTATATAGATGGTTTTCTTGCTGTCTTCACAAAGCAAAGCCTTTGGGATTGGAGAAATGAGTAAGAATGCTCAAGTGTGTGGGCACTTCAATATGCAATAGAATTTTCATCAGGTTTTGAGCTAATGGGTTGCCGCTTGTTTCCTCTGAGAATCATAATTCTTAATTATGAGAACCCATTTTTGACAAAGATTGAGAGTGGCAGAGACTTACGTGGGAAAGTTAGCTGTCAGAATATCATCTATCCCCCATTTTTCTGAGTTTGGGAGAGTATTTGTGAACAAAGTCCCAATTTCACAGCTATTACTCCTTAGCAGATAAATTAGCAGTGATTTAAGAAAGAGGCCCATGACGTTTCTGCCTGATAATTTTTTAATCATTCTTTAGGGGGAAAAAAGGTCTATTTGGTTCATTTTTGAAACTTCAGCATTGTCTCAACCAATAGCAAGCTCAGAGATCTCTCTAGGAGACAGCAAGTCTTCTGCTACAGTTTGGACATAAATGGACCAAAGTTTGGAAACCAGTTCTGCCGTTAACTAGCTGACTGACACTGGGCACATTCTTTGACTTTGTTGAAGCAGGTTATTCACTCATCTATAAACAAGAATACTAGTACTTGTCTTACTAATTTATTAATTTATTCTTTTAATAATCATGAATTACTATATTCTCATTCCTAGGTTGTAGATCCTAGGGGTGCAAATAACAATAACTAATGTTTAATGAATATTAACCAAACCACTCTAAATAGATCTCCTTTATTCTTTCCTTCAGCTTTATGAGAGAATTGATGCCCTCATGCTCATTTATCAGATAAGGAAATTGCACTTAGAATATGAGTAATTTGGGACACCTGGGTCGTTCCGTCATTAAGTGTCTGCCTTCGGCTCAGATCATGATCCGGGACACCCAGGATCGAGCCCCGCATCGGGCTCCCTGCTCGGCGGGAAGCCTGCTTCTCCCTCTCTCACTACCTCTGCTTGTGTTCCCCCTCTAGCTGTGTTTCTCTGTCAAATAAATAAATAAAATCTTTTTTAAAAAATAATATAAGTTCATCTAAGAAAGCATGAAGACTAAATTCAAACCAAGACAGCTTTCAGTTAAAGTGTATGTTCTTAACCACAATGCTGTAACCATTGTGAAGTTGCAAAGCTACAATCTCTGCCGCTGGTGTGGACCCATACAAGAAAGTGAGAGTTACAGTAACTGGACATGAAGAGTATTCAGGCATCGTGGAAGAACAAGCACTTAATCCTTGGGATTAACTTTGGTTTGAAATCTAAGACCATGATGAATCTACAAAAGTTCTATCTGTTGTGTTGGATTGTTGCTGATTTCAGAGCTACTGATATTTTTAGAAACGTCAATATTTATCATTTAAAAGTCAACCTCTTTACAAAAATTCATGATGTCACGGTGATAAAGTACCACAAGTTTTACCAAATGTCTCCTATCGAGGAAATGGTTAGCCTATGGCACCATTTACATTAAGAGGATGATTGGACTATTTAAAAGATTCTAATTTTGTTAATGAGGGATACTATTAAGAATACCCATCATGGAAAATATGCTAATATTATATTCATTAATCAAATGCATATTTTAATAATAACTGAAAAGTGATTTTTATAAGCATATTATAGGAGGATGTGATGTGTGAACTGTCCTGTAAAGGCACCAGTAAATCAGAATGGAGCAAATGAAAGTGGGACATTTTAATGACTTGAAGTTTGGGTCAGATAAAATGAAGCTGGAAAGTTTTGAAATTAATAGCATACCACAAGCTAGGAGACTTGCATGTCATCCAGTATATGTGTATATGTATATAGAGCGTGCTATTAACTTGAAAGCAAAAATGCCTTCTATAAAACATTGTTTTTTGTTAATTAGACAACTTTGAGCCTTTGAACATGAATCATTAACTGCTGATATTGCCCTAAGGACAAATGTTTGTGATCTCCTGGGGCTGTTAGAGATAAAGAAGACAGAAAAGCAATGAGGAAAGGAAAGTGCTTATTTCTCAGTTTTACATTATCTAATTATTTCAAGTAGCAAAATATCATTAATAGCATCACTTAAAATAGAATTAAGTGGGAAAATAGGAAGAAAGTATTTTAGTAGCAGGCATGGAATTTTGTGACAATTATAAAAATAAAATTTATTAAAGAATGGCTGTTTATCTATCATTTTAATAGTGACAGAATACTAATGTGTTGCAAGTTTCTATATGTGAGGAAAATGTGACATGCACCAGTAAAATCCATATTAATACAGACTATGGGACTCTGCAAGCAAACTGATCAGTCATTCTTAAGGAATCCTAAGATGTTCTTGGCAGAGGTTAAACAGATTGAAAGGGAAATTACATTATATCTTTAAACATTTAAATATTGGGACTTATAGTTCACTGATCTTGAGCAGCCTAACTCTCATTTGTTTCTGGTTTCTTTTGTTCTTTAGGTCTTTGTTGATGGTGACTTTTGTATTTACTATGCCACATGGAGGAGATCCCCCCCACCCACATATACATAGGTTTACTTCCCATGTACTGTTTTTGTCAATGATGCTGAGTGCTTCAACCAACAACCCACACTTCCCAGAAATATTTGTTCTGGTGTCACTGTCTGCTGCACATGTGGTAGGAAAGGGGACGCTTTCTTACTTTGTTCTGCAAAACTATGTAACAGAGCCTGGCCTCATTCCCTCAGCTCTTACATCTCCTCTGTGGCCTCTGCCAGTGGGAAATAAAAGGTATAGAGATGGTTAGGTGAGAACCAACATGTTGGCCATTCCATTGACGTTAAGAGACATCAGCTCCTGATGATTATAGGCAGCAGATAAGGAGAAATGGAGTGGGGAGATCATGTTAGGGAGAAATGATTCTTAAGCACTTTGTAAGTTGTAAAATGCTATCTTTAAAGATTATAGATATTATTATTGTTTATTGCTTTGACAGCTTAAATTCCCTGAGATTTTTCTGAAACTATGTGAGGGACTAGGTTGCATTTTTCCTTCGGACATTTTCCTTCCCTTTCTTTTCTTCTTTGTACTTTTCTTGCTGTGCTTCCTATTCTGGGTCAATAAGTGGAGGTTGGAAGGTCTGGCCGTAGCTACTCCCGTCCTTCTCTTCCTGTTCCCCTTCACCCTCAATCTATGAGTGAACTAATAGCAGCATATTTTGCATGTTTTTGAATGACCTTTTTATAGCACTGTTGTGTTCAGAGCCTTTGATTTGAGTCACCACTAGTTTCTCCTCCAGTATCCTGGCCCTGTATGTCTGCCTCTCCCATGTCCTCTCCCTCCTACCTCACTTACTGTGACCTCTTCCTTGCCTCCGTGGGAGGTATTTTTCTTTTATCTTCCTCTTTTTTTTTTTTTTAAGTGAGCATCTTTATGTACTACATTTTAATAAAAATGCTGGCCCTTTTGTACTAGCTGGTGACATTTCATGATGGTCTTTAAGCAATAAAAGAGATAAACACATTTTAAATGAAAGCAGCAGGCACAATGTGCTCAGATTGCCTTTGTTGGATGCAAGCCAGTTTGCACAGCTAATGGTCTTCTTTTTGCATGGGTGGTTATTAGATATTTAATGACCATCACTGTTAGAACTTTAGATGGTCTTAGATCTGGGTGAGCAGTTTAAAATCTGGCTGAATAAGCTAAGGCCTTCCTGCAGGAAGGCTTCTTTCTACCTATTTCTAGATGAGATCCCAAGCAAGATTTACTTTTTGACTTGGATAAACTTTTTTGGGGAGTGAAGGTCTTGAAAAGTATGGGTCTGTAGTTAATGATTGTTATTAATCATGTAATGATCATCATTATAAAATAAGCAATTGGATATTTAGAAAGAAAGGAGATTCAAATGTTTGGAAAGACATCTTATTATAATTTCATTTGTGGGAGCCACACATTGCTCCTTTACTTCAGATTTGGGGATTCTGTTTCATTTTTTTAAAAAGATTTTATTTGTTAATTTAATTATTTTTAAAGATTTTATTTATTTATTTGAGAGAAACAGAAAGCACAAGTGAGGGAAGGAACAGAGGGAGAAGGAGAAGCGACTCCCTGAGCCTGACACAGGGATGATCCGCTGAGCTGAAGTCAGATCTTAACTAACCGAGCCACCTACATGCTCCTATTTATTTATTTGAGAGACACAAGACACAGAGAGAGAGAGAGAGCATGGGGGTGAAGCAGCAGAGGAGAGGGAGAGAGAGAATCTCATGTAGACTCCCCACTGAGCACAGAGCCTCATGCAGGGCTCAATCTCAGGACCCTGGGATCATGACCTGAGGTGAAATCAAGAGCCAGGCACTTAACAGACTGAGCCACCCAGGTGCCCCATGGGATTCTGTTCCTTTCTGTTTGGAATCTAGAAAGAGATTTGATCCATAAAGTACACTCATTAAGTATTTGCTGCATAATGAATCAAAATGTAAGCATAGGAAAGAAAATACATTGCAAGCAGAATGTCGATGCTCAGGCATCGTGAATGAAGCCATCAGTTACAGGCCACATCTCTAGTAGAAAAGGTAAATAAATAAAGTAAATCTTTGTCTTTGTGACCTCCCTATGCCTCAGTTTCTTCATCACTAAGATAAAGGGTCTGAATTGGATCAATATATATTTTTTAAAACTTTAGCTTTGTACATGATAATCACCTTGTTAAAGTATAGGTAGGGTCTGGGACTCTGTTGCCAGGAGTCTGATTTGGTGGTTCTCGTGGATAGTAGGAGTTTGTATTTTTCACAAGCCCTAGAGGTGATTCTAAGGCAGGAGGTCCATGAGTGAGGTGTAAGCCCCTTATTTGCCTTAGAAATTTTCCTCCTACTTGTCCCAAGGTACTGATATCTACTAAAAGGTCTTGATGTCTTCATGAGATCATCATTATGGTGATGCTTACAACTCATTAACTCTTCATACAAACACAAGAGTTCCAATCTTCAGCATCTCTGTTGGGCAGAGATTTTCATGTTCACCTACCCCCATGGATCAATGACTAGTCCAGGAGTTGGGTGCACTTGGGTCAACTTCAAAAAGTTGTGGCAAGAATGAGGCCAGAGTCCTATGTACAAAGATGGTCATCTCTGCTTGAGGTACTGTTTTTCTCAGAAGAGGTTGTGCATGCGGCAAGCGCTGTGACTAATTCACTCAGGACAGTGCTATCCAATGTGGCTCTTACAGGCTCATCTCTTTTTGGAGATTGCCCTGCTCAAGGTCACTAAGGTATTTCTAGTAGAGTTAAAGTCACAATGGGTTTAGATGCTCCCTGTGCCACTGAGGAACATGAGCTTTCAAAATGCTGTGCTTGTGTTAACAAAGGGGACACACTCTATATGAACCTTTGCTGATGTTATTATTGCAAAACTGGTACTTGTTTTCTTCTCCCCTCTTAAATCTCTTTTGTTGATGAATATTCTTTAGCCCAGTTTATATATTGTGGCACTCGTGATGAGCTCCAGTACATAGGTCTTGAGTAAAAGTACATTTATTTCCTTTCTGTTTCATCTTTTACATGATTTTTACAGGAATGCATTTTAGTTTTTTTAGCAAGAAAAAGTCAATAAACACAGGTAAACCTGTTAAATATCTCTCTCCTCTGAGTACAGTGAAATTTCTTTTAAATCTGATAAATCTTTCCCATCAACTTGACATTTCTTCCATCTCTTCCTTAGGCCACTCTTATTTTCTGGTTGGTAAAGAGTATCTGTAGCATTCTACAAATGGTTCTCCCATAATAGGGCCTTGTGAAGCACATAGTATTGTCCTTTGCCTCAAATTGCAAATATTGTAAGAGTTAATTTCCATGATATGGATTGGGAATTAGTATGATGCTAAAGCAAGAATACAGTACTTGGCACATAGTAAATCCCATAAATACAATTGAATGAATGGATTAATGCTTGGATGCTTGGTGTCAAAAAGTTTAAGGTCTAGTTCCTGCTGTGCTACTTATGAGTTCTGTTTTCTCAGGCAACTCTCTCAGGCTTTGTGAACCTCAATTTTCTAATGTGTGAATGAGGAACTCCATCAGAGTAGATCTCTTCTTTCTGCTAAAAATATAATAATTCTAATATAACACAAAGCATAAAAGATACCTTGGGTAGGTGCGGTTGTATATTGAATATGTGCCTCCCCGCTCTGTTAGGCTATTTTCAACTTCAGATTCAAGACAATAAAATCTCAGACTCAAATAACTTAAACAATAAGGACTTTTTTTTCTGTCATATCAGGAAGATAAGATGAAGTACAGACTTTGCATTTCAGTGATTCAGCTGTCATCAGGAGCCTAGGAACTTTCCGGTTTCTGCTTAGTGATTTCCCATGAAGCTGGTTCTTCTGGCAGCTATATGTTTTATATTTTTTATATCCATTGGGAGAGAGAAGAAAGCCTCCTAAACAACAAATGATTCCTTTTCTGCAATCTTTTTGGGCCAAGTAAAGACCCATATCCATCCTTGGATCACCTGAGTCCCAGGGGACTGAATTGGGGTGATTGGATTGGACTGGTTATCTGGGGTAGAGTGGACATTGGGGTGCTAACCACAATGTCTACTGCATGTAATTAACCATTATGTATTTGGTCTTGCAGTGCTGAGTAGAAGGCAAAATCTATTTTGAAATGTTCATACGTCTATATATGCCGTGCAGTGTTACACCTGCCATTGTAACTGTGACAGACCAAGAAACCAGTTTCAATTGCCCTCTTGATATATCTCAATCCAACTTTGTCACCTTATAAAAGATTCAGCTGAAGTAAATAAAACATAGTCCTTGATGTTCTCATGGGAGAAATAAGAAATAAATACCTAGAACAAAATAAATGAGACTACAAACAAAGTATATGTCAGGGATCAAAGGAACCATAACAATACATAACCAATTACTAGATACCTACTGTGTATCAGGCATTGTGTTAAGTGTTTTGCATAGGTAGTTACATTTAATTCTTGCAATGACCTTATTAGGTAGCTGGTGATATCACTACTTGGTAAAGGAGACAACTGAGACTCAGATTAAGTACCATGCCCAAAGCCACTTAGCTAGTTAGTGCCAGGAAATTTGAACTCAGAGCTAATTGTCTCCAAAGCCCACGCTCGCTCTACTAATTCATGTTTTGGACAATAAGTGAAAGTTGGACCACAACCTTACAACTAATTAAGCAATCTTGTAAAACCACCTAACCAGTTATGCCATCTTATTTTGGGATGATGGGCTAAAAGAGGGTGTAATTAAGAGGACAAAAGTCACAGAACAATACGAGGTAGTTGTCACTGGTTGGGTTCTTCAGAAGCTGAAATGGAGATTGAGGTGCAAGATATTTATTGGAGATCAATGCTTGTGAGGAGAAAGAGCAAACAAAATTGGGCAGAGGAAAGAGTCAAACTGTGACAGAAACCCAACAAAGCTGTACTCGACCCAGAGTGGAGCGCCAGAGTAAGCCTTGTCCTGCAGAATGTCCTGCCCCTGGCTGAAGAGTAAGGGCTTTATACCTTCACTTTGCTTAGCCTCTGAATGCAGGGCATGATGGGGAAGTGTAACTCAATGAGCCAGCTCTCGGGAGCTGAGGCAGGCCCTGGAGAACCTGACAGCTGGAGACCGTGCTAACCTCTCTCCTTGCAGTTAGATGGTACATTTCTGTGTCTGTCACAGCATTGCCAGGGCAAACTATTTATGTATCCCAATTCTGCTCATATTCTAGTTTTATCCAGTGAATATTCCTAGAAGTGGTGACTGGAGGCCTGTTTGATTAGGAAACTTAGTCTGATAAGATAACAGATGTCATTTGCATGATTGCTGACACGCTTATAGGAGGCCATCTTCCAGTTTGGCTTCATTGCTTTCAAACCACGGTCTCCTTTACCAGTCAAAAATGTGATTTCACAAATGGGCTACATTGTATCACAAGACAGGAGTTAATGTTTTCTCATCCCAATAATACATGTCACCAGAGGGCGCCTGGGTGGCTCAGTTGGTTGAGCGACTGCCTTTGGCTCAGGTCATGATCCCGGAGACCCAGGATCGAGTCCCACATCGGGCTCCCTGCTCGGCTGGAAGCCTGCTTCTCCCCCTCTCACTCCCCCTGCTTGTGTTCCCTCTCTCGCTGTGTTTCTTTCTGTCAAATAAATAAAATCTTAAAAAAAAAAAAAAAAAACAATGAAAAAGTAACTTTAAAAAAAAAAAAATACATGTCACCAGATTTCATTGTTTTTCTGAAGTTGGTAGATTTCTAGGATTAGGCTCCACTTAGACAATTGCAGGATGTTCACAGGCTTTTACACGTCAAAAATGTGTTCCTCTCATGTAATATGTTGATTAAATTGACTGTAGTAATCGTTTCACTCTATATATTTATATGAAATCATCATATAATAGACCATGAATATATATGGTTTTTACTATGTTAAAAAAAAAAAGGCCAATTTCATCCCAGTAAAAAAGCCCCTCTTGGTGTGGCTAAGAAACAAATACACATTATACAGTAAAGCGTGGCTCAGATCAGTGCTATTTGAATTCTGCATTATCAGTTACTCGTATGAGCTTGGGAAAGTTTCTCTCCAAAGCTATGTCTCCTTCTGTAAAATGAATTACCTATTGCTATTGCTAGTGTTATTATATTGGTTTCCAAACCTTTAATCCTGTCAGTTATTCTCTGCCTGCATTCTAGAACTGTCCTCTTAAAATGTGGAGTTCAGATGTGAATATAATACACTAGACCTAGGATGACCAAAGTGGCCTATAGTGAGACTCAGCTGTCCTTATCCTGGACCATACACGTGTGTGAACCCGGCACAGGTCTGCAGTAGCATGGCTGATAACACACACGTTCTTGGTTCCCTTATGATCAACATCTACAGACTTTTTTCTCACAAACAGCAGACAAGTCAGCAGTTGAGTCATGCCCAACCCTGACTCCTGTCTTTCAAATACAATTGAATTAACCCAAAAGTAGGAGTTTATTTCAGATAAACTCCATGCTATTTGAAAAACAAGGGAGATATTTCTCACCTATCATACATCCCCTCTCTACCAGTTATCTGTGGCTTACTGGTCCATACAAAACAGGAAAAAAAAAAAAAAAGCTTATTCCTTTCATTTGGGAACTCTGGTTGACTTCCTGACTCATCTGCAGAGGCCTTGGTTAGCCAAGTGACCTAAACATGTTTTCTTTTCTTTTCTTTTTTTTTTTTTTAAAGATTTTATTTATTTGACAGAGAGAAACACAGCCAGAGAGGGAACACAAGCAGGGGAAGTGAGAGAGGGAGAAGCAGGCTTCCCGCCGAGCAGGGAGCCCGATGTGGGACTCGATCCCAGATCTCCGGGATCATGACCTGAGCCGAAGGTAGTTGCTTAACCAACTGAGCCACCCAGGCGTCCCCTAAACATGTTTTCATTCCCATACTGCCTACCCACATTTTTGTGTCACAATTAAGAGATATAAGAAAGTCTAAACCCACATTAATATCCTAAGAGAACAGGGCTGGAAGAGAGGTATAAACTCTCTCTTCTCACTCAGATATTATATGTAATAATGTTCTAACTTGCTTAGTGGCCAGATGAGTGTGGAGTAGCCCTTCCTGGCTCTCTAAGGTGCTGGGGTAACGTGGCCAACCCCACACAGGTTAGTGGGGATATTTGCAAATGAGTAGTTTGAACCTGTGAAAGAATCCTTCCACAACACTTTGGGGATGCCAATGGATTTTTAAAAGCCCCTCTCCCCTTTTGCTATCCCGAATGTGATATTTTCCTTCATAAGCCTTTTAGGCTCCTGGGCTTGCTGGATGGGCATGAGAGGCCTTGACCTACTCTGTCTGGGCTCCCAGATTTTAAGCCAGCAGCATCCAGAGTTGGTAGAGGAGCAGGCTTTTGGCAGGTCTCCACATCAGCTCTGTTGGAGTGATAATCGGAGTGGTTGTCATTAGGTACCTCTTAATGGCTTTCTTAAATGTGCTGACTTAAATTTATTTAGTTCCAGGGGTTCTCTGAGCAGCCATAACCATATTTCAAATAGTAATTTTTATAAATCAGAAATGCTATTTTTCTTCAGCTGAAGAATTTCAATTGAACCAATTATTTAAAACCAAATTTAATCAAGCTCATTTTTTTTTTCTTTCTGCAAGTGTATGTTCTTTGGGCCTGTAAAGAAACATGATGTTGCCATTGGATTGGCTCAACAGAGCTGATAGATAGGGCTGACAGAATTTACTGCTAATTTGGCTATTAGGCCTTGGAAGGACTTGATAGCACTGGTGCCTTACATAATAATATTTAATGTCTGGTCTTGGGTTTGAACTTCACTTTCCCAAGTGTTGGTAAACACACAGCTTTGCTCTGCTTTTGCAATACATACTCTCAACTTAGTCCATTTCCTTTGGTAGAGGACAGTTTTCAGATGTGTCAATGGTGCTAGTGCATTCTGTCTTTGTTCTAATTAGGTCCATGCTAAGACTTATATTGGGTCTTTCATGTGACCAACTTTGACTGTGACATTGAAAACCTAGGTTATGGGAAAAATAAAACATGTTGAAAAACCTAGAACATGGAAAAAATGAAAACCTGCAATATCCTATTTACTTCCTTGGCTAAGGGGAAGGGTTCTAGAGAAAATAACAGAACTCTGAGAGTTTTCCTGAGTAGTAGATGGGAAAAATTAAAAATTTATTTGTTATCATTTAGAGACTCAAATGCATTAAGAATATAAGATTGAGTTGGAGGTGAGAAAAGATGGCAGACTATTCTGAATACCCACGAAATCAGCCTGAGATGTAAGAAGATATATCTGGATCTCTACAAACAGAATATCTCCAGTGGGTTGTTCTCTAGATATGAAGTGAGGAGCCATGATTCAGTGGGCAGATATTGGAAAATAAATGGAAGAGGGAGGGAGCCTTTGGAATCCTGCGCCACCAGATCACAAAAGCCTCCCACACTGGGGACCCAGCACAAACTTGCAGACTGGTGGAGGCAATGAAGGGACTTTAGGACAGCCCCCCAAACTGAAACTCAGAGCTTTGGGGGTATGCATACCAACTGGGGGTGGCTTGCTGTTTTATAAGCACAAAGGGCAGAGACATGCACAGACCTGGAAGCAAGGGCTGAGAGTGTTCCTGTGGGATGCACAACCCAGGACACTGTAGTTTTTAGCAGCACACAAAGAAATGAAGACAGTGCACCCTGGAAAGCTCACTGAAGAGCAGACAGCGATCTTGCTGTTCTGAGACAGAGGTTTGGATATGGCCACTTCTGCTCTGACTCTTGGAAGAGAGGCAGAAAGCTCACCAGGGAAAGCTGCCAGAGAAAAAAAGCTCCAGAAAACTGGTTTTCACTGAGCCCATCCCCGACTCCCACAGAGGGCAGGGCATCTCTGCCCAAACAGGGTTGCCTGGATAAGAGTGTGACATGCTCTCCCTCAGAAAACAGGCTCGAAGAACAAGAGGCCAACAACCCTAAGGTGCCTATAAAACAGGTGCATCTTGCTTGGGTTGTGGTCAATAATTTGGACTCCATACATTCTCTCAACCACCCCTCAACAGAATGACTAAGAAGAGGAGCCCCCAACAAAGAAAAGATTCAGAGATTGCAGCCTCTGCCACAGAACTAATGGATATGGGTATAGCCAAGATGTCAGAAATAGGCTTCAGAGTAACAATTATCAAGGCAAAAACTAGGCTTTAGAAAAATATTAACAACAATATAGAATCTCTAAGGGCAGAAATGAGATCTAATTAAAAATGCAATGAATGAAATGCAGTCTAAACTGGATACTCTGATTACCCTGGTAAATGAGGCAGAAGAACAAATTAGTGAGATAGAGGATAAGATGATGGAAAAGAAGGAAATTGAGGCAGCATGGGAAAAACAAATTAAAACCCAAGAAATCAAACTGAGAGAGATTAGTGACTCAATGAAATGTTCCAATATCACAATTATTGGGACTCTGAGGGGATGGAGAGAGAGAGAGAGAGGTCTAGAAGATGTATATGAGCAAATCATAGCTGAAACTTCTCTAATCCGGGGAAGGAAACAAGCATTCATATCCATATCCAAGACACAGAGAGTATCCTTCCCAAGATCAATGAGAGCAGACCAATGCCACGACATATAACAGTACAGTTTGCAAATCTTAGATCCAAGGAAACAATATTAAAAGTGGTGAGGGGGAGGAGATTTCTTAGAGAGAAAGGAACATCAGAAAAATGTCAGACCTGTCCACAGAGACCAGGTAAGCCAGAAAGGGTTGGCAAGACATATTCAGGGTACTAAATGAGAAGAATATGCAGCCAAGGATACTTTATACAGAAATACTGTCATTCAGAATAGATAGAGAAACAAGGAGCTTCCAAGACCATCAGAAACTGAAAGAATATGTGACCACCAAGCTGGCCCTACAAGAAATATTAAGGGGGGTTCTATAAAAGGAGAAAGACCCCAAGAGTGATATAAATCAGAAATTTACAGAGACAATCTATATAAACAAGGACTTCAAAGGCAACATGATGACAATAAAATCATGTCTTTCAATAATCACTGTCAACGTGAGTGGCCTAAATATTCCCATGAAACGGCACAGGGTTGCAGATTAGATAAAAAAGGACTCATCAATATGTTGTCTACAAGGGACTCATTTTGAACCTAACGATACATCCAGGCTGAAAGTGAAAGGATGGAGAAACATATTTCATGTCAATAGACTGCAAAAGAAAGCTGGTGTAGCAATTCTCATATCAAGCAAATCAGATTTTAAGCTAAAGACTGTAGTTAGAGATACAGAAAGACAGTATATCATGCTAAAAAGGTCTATCCAACAAGAGGATTTAACAATTGTAAATACCTATCCCCCAAAGATGGGAGCAGCCAACTACATATACCAACTGTTAACCAAAATAGACATATTCATAATAATACATTAATAGTAGGAGACCTCAACATTCCACTTTCAGCAATAGACAGATCATCTAAGCAGAAAATGAACAAAGAAAGAGCTTTGAATGACACACTGGACGAGATGGATCTCATAGATATATACAGAACATTCTACCCTAAAGCAACAGACTACTCATACTTCTTGAATGCACATGGAACTTTCTCCAGAATGGACCACATACTGGGCCACATATCAAGTCTCAACTGATACCAAAAGACTGAGATTATTCC
The DNA here is from genome assembly GCA_004023965.1 of Spilogale gracilis. Taxonomy (NCBI): domain Eukaryota; kingdom Metazoa; phylum Chordata; class Mammalia; order Carnivora; family Mephitidae; genus Spilogale; species Spilogale gracilis. The sequence goes on along the minus strand of PITA01016102.1, from coordinate 2,577 downwards.
CTGCATATTCTCAGACTATAATTCTGTGAATGTAGAACTCAGGCACAAGAAAAAATTTGAAAGAAATTCAAACACTTGGAAGCTAAATACCATCCTGCTCAAGAATGTTTGTGTCAACCAGAAGATCAAAGAAGAAATGAAACAATTTATGGAAACCAGTGAGAACAAAAACACATAGGTCCAAAACCTATGGAATACTGCAAAGGTGGTCCTAAAGGGGAAATACATAGGCATCCAAGCCTCACTCAAAAAAAATAGAAAAATCCCGAATACGCAAATTAACTTTACACCTTAAGGAACTGGAGAAAGAACAACAAATAAAGCCTAACCAATGCATTAGAAGACAAATAATTAGGATTAGAGTGGAGATCAATGAATTAGAAACAAGAAATGCAGTAGAGCAGATCAACAAAACTAGGAGCTGGTTCATTGAAAGAATTAATAAAATCAATAAACCATGACCAATCTTATCCAAAAGAAAAGAAAAAGGACCCAAATTAATAAAATTTTGAATGAAAGGGGAGAAATCACAACACATACCAAGGAAATAGAATTCTTAGGAATTATTATCAACAACTACATGCCAATAAATTAAGCAACTTAGAAGAAATGGGTGCTTTTCTGGAAACCTATAAACTACCAAGACTGAAACGGAAAGAAATTGACAACCTGACTAGACCAATAGCCAGTAACAATATTGAAGCAGTGATTAAAAAAAATATCTCAAAAACAAAAACAAACAAACAAACAAAAAATGAGAGTCCAAGGCCTGATGGATTCCCTGAGGAATTCTACCAAACATTCAAAGAAGAAATAATACCCATTCTCCTGAAGCTGTTTCAAAGAAGAGGAACAGATGGAAAACTTCCAAATTCATTCTCTGTGGGAGGAATTATCTTGATCCCCAAACCAGGCAAAGACCCCATCAAAAAGAAGAATTACAAAAAAAAAAAAAAAAAAAAAAAGAATTACAGACCAATATCCCTGACGAATATTGATGCCAAAATTATCAACAAGATTCTAGCTAATAGGATCTAACAAAAACATTAAAAGGATTATCCATCACAACCAGGTGGGATTTATCACTGGGATGCAAGGGTGGTTCAACATTCACAAATCAATCAATGTGATAGAACACATAAATAAGAGAAGAGACAAGAATCATATGGTCCACTCAATTGATGCAGAAAAAAGCATTTGACAAAATACAATATCCTTTCCTGGTTAAAACTCTTCATTCAGAGTGTAGGGATAAAGGGAACATTCCTCAGTTTCATAAAAAAAAATCTATGAAAAGCCTACAGTGAATATAATTCTCAATGGGGAAAAACTGAGAGCCTTTCCCTTAAGATCAGGAATACAACAAAGATGCCCACTGTTGCCACTATTGTTCAATATAGTACTGGAAGTCCTAGCAACAGCAATCAGACAACAAAAAGAAATAAAAAGTATTCAAATTGGCAAAGAAGAAGTCAAACTCTCTCTCTTTGCAGATGACGTGATACGTTATGTGGAAGACTCAAAAGACTCCACCCCCAAATGACTAGAATTCATGCAGCAATTCAGTAATGTGGCAGGATACAAAATTAATGCACAGAAATCAGTTGCTTTCCTATACACTAACAGCGTAACTATAGAAAGAGAAATTAGGGAATTGATACCATTTATAATAGCATCAAAAACTATAAGATACCTTGGAATTAACCTAACCAAAGAGGTGAAGAATTTATACTGTAGAAACTGCAGAACATTAATGATAGAAATTCAAGAAGATACAAAAAGATGGAAAAGCTTTGCATGCTCATGAATCAGAAGAATAAACATTGTTAAAATGTCTGTGCTGCCCAGAGCAACCTATACTTTCAACACCATCCCCATCACAATATCAATGGCATTTTTCAACGTGCTGGAACACATAATCCTAAAATTTGTATGGAACCAGATAAGATCCTGAATTGCCAAGGAATGCTGAAAAAGAAAACCAAAGCTGGGAACATCAAGTTGGCTGATTTCAAGCTATATTACAAAGCTGTCATCACCAAGACAGCATGGTACTGGCACAGAAACAGACACACAGATCAATGAAAGAACACGGAGAGCCCGCTATGGACCCTCAATTCTATGGTCAACTAATCTTCGACAAAGCAGGAAAAAATATTGAAAAAAGAGATTCTCTTCAATAAATGGTGCTGAGAAAAATTGGACAGTTATACAGGAGAATGAAACTCAACCATTCTCTTACCATACACAAAGATAAACTCTAAATGAATGAAAGACCTCTATGTGAGACAGGAATCCATCAAAATCCAATTCAACATTGGCCACAGCAACTTCTTTTGAGACATATCTCCAAAGGCAAGGGGAAAAAAAGTGAAAATGAACTTTTGGGACTTCGTCAAGTTAAAAACTTTTGCCCAGCAAAGGAAATAGTCACAGAACAAAGAGACAACCCATGAAATGGGAGAAGATATTTGAAAATGATGCTACAGATAAAGGCCTGGTATCTAAGATCAATAAAGCATTCTTCAAATTCCAAAAGCCAGAAAACAAATAATCAAGTAAAAAAAAATGCGTAGA
>PITA01016101.1:0-47745 GCA_004023965.1 Spilogale gracilis | reverse complement strand
TATACTCACAGGTGTGGAGACAAATTTGAAATTTACTAAAGCAAGGTCACAACCAGTAGGCAAGTTCTCCTCTATAAAAGTTACTCATGCTAGAAGACCAACAAACCATAAAATCTATTACAACTAATCAAAATTAAAATCATTGTCCAACATATATGTATACATACCTATGATAGGAATAAATATGTCATTGGTGATGCTGAGGCAGAAACAGCCTAATGATATAACGACATAAATAGTATTAATTTTTACATTATTATATGGTTCCTTCACACATGTAGTTTTTCTCTTTTCACATTGATAGTACTACAGTATCTGTAATTAACATCAATCAGAACAATTTTTGCACAGGTTCTGTCATAATTTAAATTTATTTGCATATACCACAACCCTTTAGCCAGTCTCACACATCATCATACAGACACAGACACACATTAAAACAAATATCCTGATCTGTACTCCTCAATGTTTGGTAAGTTGTTACTCTCCCAATCTTGTATCAGGGTTGACTTCCTAGGTTTCCACATAAGAATTTTTATGTTATCAACCCTTTCCTACATTACTTTTCTCACCTCAGGGACTACAGAGCCATCAACTCTTGGAGCTCATATCTGTGCTTAGTACACTCAATCATCACAATTGGGGACCTCAACTGGATCTGATGGATTAAGACCAACTTCAGAAGCACGGTGTTGCAGTACAGGTAGGAAGATGAGAGGAAGGTAGAGGAAGTAGCTGAGGGAGAGGAGGTCTTGCCTGGGAAATTTTCAGCCACAAGGATAGGGAGGAAGTGGGGCTCCTGGGTGGCTCAGTGGTTAAGCCTCTGTCTTCAGCTCAGATCATGATCCCGGAGTCTTGGGATCGAGCCCTGCATCAGGCTGCCTGCTCGGCAGGATGCCTGTTTCTCCCTCTCTCACTCCCACTGCTTGTGTTCCCTCCCTGGCTGTGTCAAATAAATAAAATCTTAAAAAAAAAAAAAAAGAATAGGGGGGAAGAATGTAAACATACAGGACAGAAAAAGTAGCTGAAGAGAGAAGACAGGTCCAGGCATCTCATTTTTTCCCCCCACCCTCTTCAAGAAACCAAACTGAATACTTTTATATTCAAAATCAGCTTTGTGCCTATAATTTCAGAGTTCAAAAAAGCATTAGTTGCTTTATAAAATATCTATCTACTCCCTGCAATGTGATTTCTTCTAATGGACTCAATCTTTATTTTTTTATTTTATTTATTTTTTTAAGGTATTTATTTATTTATTTATTTATTTATTTATTTAACAGAGAGAGAGAGAGAGAGAGAGAGAGAGAGAGAGAGAGAGATAGGTATCACAAATAGGCATAGAGACAGGCAGAGAGAGAGGAGGAAAGGAGGAATCAGGCCCCCTGCCAAGGAGAGAGCCCTACGCGGGCCTTGATCCCAGGACCCTGAGATCATGACCTGAGCCAAAGGCAGAGGCTTTAACCCACTGAGCCACCCAGGCACCCATCAATCTTTATTTTTTAAAAGATTTTATTTACTTATATCAGAGAGAGAGAGAGCATACTAGCTGGGAGATAGGGGCAGAGGATGAGGGAATACTAGAGTCCCTGCTGAGAAGGGAGCCCAGCAGTTATTAAGTCAAGTCAGGGGCTTGATCTGAGCTGGAAACATGATCTGAGTTGAACACAGATGTTTAAGCAACTCAGCCATCCAGGCACCCCTAATGGACCCAATCCTTATACTCCATACTCGAAATACAAATTCAATGAGTGTTGATATATTAGAAGGATGTCTTATCATCTAAAATCAAAGGATTATGTCACTATATCTCCCTGTTTCATGGAAGGAACCATTTAAAAAATAAAAGTACCTGGCAAAGTAAGAGAAGATGACTTTTAACATAAAAGAAAAACAAATAAAAAGGAAGGAAGGATAGGGGTGCCTGAGTGGCTCAGAGGGTTAAGCCTCTGCCTTCAGCTCAAGTCATGATCTCAGGGTCCTGGGATGGAACCTCACGTCCGCCTGTCTGCTCTCGGCGGGGAGCCTGCTTCCCCCTCTCTCTCTGTCTGTCTCTCTGCCTATTTGTGATCTCTCTCTCTGTCAAATAAATAAGTAAAATCTTAAAAAAAAAAAGAAGGAAGGAAGGAAGGATAGATATTGTGTGTATGTATACAATGAAAGATGACACACTATATGTTGCTCTGTTTAGGCACTGTGCTAAGTGCACATCATGTCACATAATCTTTGCAAGTCTGTTACTTAGCTATTCCAACTTTCCTTTTGGAAATGAGTAAGCTTTCTCCAAATGAGAGCAGATGCAGGTAATATTCAGGGACACTGCATGACTTAGGTAGTTGTTTTGAGATTATATTATTAGAAAGTACACAAATATGATCTTAGGATTGAATTAAGGGACAATGCACTAGGCAGTTGCTGAATACTTATGTACAAGTGTCATTATAATATCACTAGTAATGTATTGTAATCAAGAAAATGATATTTGCTGGAACTTGTCACAGGGAATGAACACCATGGTTTAATGAAAGCTAATATTCATTTAGGGAGTGCATGTTAGGCATTAGGCTGTCTTCTAAGAGTTTTACGGGATTACTCAACTGAATACTAAAAATAATCCTATGATGGAGTCATCCACCTCCTCCTCCAATCAATCAATCATCATCATCATCATTGTCATCATCATCATCATCATCATTTTGTTTTTGCCCTTTTTAATGTTTCAGTAAGATTAGGCTGAGAAACGTAGTGTTCTGATAGAAACCTCACAGAGAACACGAGGTAGGCCCTGCTTTGAACTGGCAGATCTTTCTCTAGAGCTAATGCAACACAACATGCCAAGTAAGGTTGAAGGGATACCTTCCATTAGCCCTTTTGACCGCAAGGGATGAAGACCTACAGAGACTCATTTCCATAACAAGTAGTGGTGCTCAACTAACTCCTAAGAGGGATGAATGCAGGTAACTGCAGGGTTTCAGCTGCTGGCTGCTGGTAAGGACATTCAAGTTCGGAAGCACCATGGACTGCTCCGAAGACAGCAAATGTCTGTTCATGTTGGCAGCAGTGATGACTTCCCTTTCTCATACATGTCACCTCACCTACCTCTCCTCCCACTGCCCTGCCCTCCTCCTTTCTTCCAAATAAAACACTGAAAGAACATTTAAAGAATACCATGAGTATCAAATGATTAGCCCATATAGAGCTTTGGCATTCTTACCTGCTTTAAAAATTATAATATGGGGGCGCCTGGGTGGCTCAGTTGGTTAAGCAACTGCCTTTGGCTCAGGTCATGATCCCGGAGACCCTGGATCGAGTCCCACATCAGGCTCCCTGTTAGGCGGAAGCCTGCCTCTCCCTCTCTCACTCCCCCTGCTTGTGTTCCCTCTCTGGCTGTGTTTCTCTCTGTCAAATAAATAAAATCTTAAAAAAAAAAAATTATAATATGGATGTAAGTGATGAATCATTAAATCCTACACCTGAAACTAATATTGCACTGTATGTTAACTAAGTGGAATTTAAATAAGAACTTGAAAGGAAAAATAAATAAAAATTAAAATATGTTAATTTTGATAGCACTTCAAAGAATTTTATCAAGACATTGTATGTGGATGGTGTAGAAATATTTAACTTGAACTGCATGATTATTTTATCAGAGAATTACTAGAACAATAAAATGGTAGGATTGAAAAGGTATAAGAAGTGAAGTCACCATAATTCCTCATTTACAGATGTCTGGTCTACCACAGAGAGTTCTTACAAGTGTGCTGGATGGAAAACTGAAGGAACCAGAGGGGCGGGACCTCAAGCTACTGAACCAGGAACTCACAGCAGGAGCTTCAATCCAGGACACCCCAGAATTAGCCTAGAGCTTTTCCCTCTGAACACCCTAGTCTGAGGTATTTCTTTAACTGATCGGAGTGATATCTCAACTTTCCTTTGGTCAATCTTTCTCAGGTTTGTGCAGAAAGTTACCCACAGTTAACCTTCCTCTTATGCTATTCTTGTCACTCTACAGCACAACAAACAGATGCGGTCCTTCTCTCCCTTTCCCTCACCAGCAGGCCAGCTGTCCCTTTGGGAACACTGCCTTTTCTCTGCTCAGATAGGAGCTCTGCCTTCTTGACTAAAACATCTCCTCTCTAGTGCAGCCCCTATAAATTCTTGACAAAAGTCCTTTGCCCAGGTACTTTCAGGGATAACATCCAAATATTTTCAACCTCAGCACAATCACTGATTTACCTTTTCAACAATGTAAGGAAAAATACCTGTATTTTCTGTGCATGCCTGTATTAAATGATTTGCTGTCTTGCCTAATGTTCTGGAGCTGGATCCATATCTGTTTCTCCAGAGTCAAGTGCTCTCCTGTTAGCAGATAATCTAAAAAAAGTTATTAATTAAAATATTGAGTGGCTATCATATTAAAAAAATCTTCTTGTAATTTTACCTACTACCTCATTTTACTGATAGATTTACTATTGTTCTTTTTTAAATCAGAGAAAACATAAAACCTCCTAATGTTGGGCTTAAGTTTCCATTTGCAGTATTGGTTCAAACGAGTGAGAAAATTTCCAGAATGATGTCTCTTTATACTTGGCTGCTTATACTTGACAAACAAGTCAACTGTATATTCCCTTAGTTTGAGTCATTAAATGTTTCTACCTATGTGGAAAAATACACTTTCTAAGATTTTTGGCAAACTATAATTGGATTTTAATACTAAGTCTGTATTCATTTCTTTGGATTTTCTCCGGCTTCTTATCCTCTAATATCAAAAAAGTCTTTGAAATCACTGAATTTTAAAAATATTTAATACTTAAACATATTCAACACAGTTAAATGTTTCTCCTTTATAAATCACACTGAATTGACTATTATTTTTTTTAAAGATTTTATTTATTTATTTGACAAAGAGAATCACAGTTAAAGATAAGCAGGGGGAGTGAGAGAGGGAGAAGCAGGCTTCCCACTGAGCAGGGAGCCTGATGCAGGGCTCCATGCAGGGCTCCATGCAGGGCTCCATGGGAGGGCTCGATCCCAGGTGATCCTGGGTCTCCATCCCGGGTGTCGATTCTGGGTCTCTGAGATCACAACCTGAGCTGAAGGCAGACACAAGGACTGAGCCACACAGGCACCCCTGCAATTGATTTTATTTTCACTGAATCTCCTTGGTAATTGTTTTGAGGGTTCTCACATTTGCTTGCTTCCCTTTCTTTGTATGGTTTCCATTTCATATTCTCTTAGTTTCTTCATTCTTTTAGCCTAATTTTGACTTTTCTTTTTTTAAGATTTTATTTATTTATTTGACAGAGAGATATAGCAAGATAGGGAACACAGCAGGGGAAGTGGAGGAGGGAGAAGCAGTCTTCCCCATGAGCAGGGAGCCTAATGAGGGGCTCGATTCCAGGACCCTGGGATCATGATCTGAGCCAAAGGCAGCTGCTTAATGACTCAGCCATCCAGGCGCCCCCTAAATTTGATTTTGCAGGCTTAGTTATATCTTCTTAGTGGTCTTATTTTCCCATTTGTATTTGGATAAATTTATTTGCATCCTCTCAGGGATAATGGCATTCTATCTTTTTAATCACATCGTTTGGGTGGGCCCAAATATTTAATGGTTCCTAAAAGATTTTTTTTTAAATAAGACTAAAGCATATACAATTAAATTAACTTTGAATTTTCTACAGATTATAACTAGAAGTATGAAGTAAAATATTTATGCCTGTGTAAATAGTTTATCTCACTTCAAAGTATTTTAACAAGAGTTGACTGTTACACACTAAAAATGTAACAATCCTAGATCTAAAAAGTACAAAGACCCTTAGGGGTAACAGCCACATAAAGGGTACTATATTCATAACAAATTACCTCACAGACATGTGAACACACTAATAGAGTTTATTGGACATGGGCGTGATGTGGGGGAACTGCTCTCCCATGCTCCCTGGAAGTGTTTTATTTATGAAATCACTTCCTCGGTAGCTTACAACCCTGTCTCAGACATAGCATCTTCCCAGTGTCCTGGGATGGAGGGATATTACTGAGTTTACATGGAGTAATGGTGAGACATTAAAGCACCCTTAAAATCACAATAGTTTTTATGATCATAAAAATGTGTAGAATTTCACTATAACAGAATTTATAAAATAAGAAATATATATCACATCTCTCTACCTGTCTCTATCATCTATCGTCTATCTATCTATCATCTATCTATCTATCATCATCTATCTATCTATCTATCTATCATCTATCTATCTATCTATCTATCTATCTATCTATCTATCATCTATTTATCTATCTATCTATCTATCTATCTATCTATCTATCTATCTATCTATCATCTGTCTATCTATCATCAACCATTTACCCCTCTGCCTACCTATCTTAAAAACCAGAGCTGTGAATTGGAGCACTACCTAGCTCAGTATACAGGGTGCTTAGAGGATGAACAATATTTCAGTGGCCAGACTCTGGTTGGGGAATATTCTTAAAGAAGGAGAGAAGAAGTGGGGTCATGACAGTGACCAGCAAGTGGCACCAGAGGCAGATAAAGGCAAAATGTAGCAAGTGTCCACGGAGAAATAAATGCTAAAAGTCCTCTTACACAAATTGCCGATTGCCTGGGGACATTATCTTTCTCTTTTTTTTTTTCTGGCTGATTCTTAACTCAGTCGACTTCTTCTATCAAACTTGCCCTCTCTTCTTTTTTGCCTCTGAACTACAGCATCTGGCCTTATCTCTCTATTCTATTTTTTTCTTCTGCTTTTTATCTACACAAAATTATACTTTATAAGATATATGTGGTAGTAGAATATAAGTAGGTGGTAAGTCACCTCAAATTCTTATTGGTATGAGGCAGAGAGTAATAATTATGCTAGAAATGGCTAACTCATAGGATTTGGCATTTTATTTTATGATACCTTGAATTCTCTGCTTTAAAGAGGATATACCACATTGCTGTTAGGACCACACATCTTAAGCCACATCATCCCCCCTGGAGTCAACCAACTTAGTTTAAGAATGCAAGCAATGTAAATACATATGAGATTTTTAAAATGAAGATAGTTCATTGATTAATTACAGAATTTGAATGAAATTCTATAAATAATAATTAAGAGCTTATTTAGTGCCAAGGATTTTACTTCTGTGGTTTTATTTAATCTTGAAACAGCTATGCAAAAAAGGAACTGTTATCTCATTTTGCAGATAGGAAAACTGAGTTTCAAGTGAGGTTCAGTTCACAGAGCTGATGGGAAGTAGAGCTGAAATCTGCATCCGGGTTTGTGAATTGCAAAAGCCATGCCCAACTCTTGATATCACTAACTTATACAGTGACAATAAATGTCAATGAAATCAAATTCAGAAAAAGTAGAGAACAGAGAATATTATCTAGAATTTTACTTCAGTTTGAATGACTGGAGTCAGTGCTATTCTTTTGGAAGATATACCTGCTTTTAATGTGTAAAACAATGGGAGAACAAATTTGATACCCAGGATTTCAATATGGAATATATTCTGATACCCATCCCAGGACTCCAAATGAGGGATTCTAGAGATGCATGTACAAGGATACTCAAGATATTTATGTAAAGGCAACACAGGAGAGTAATCAATGCATTTGATATATTTATATTAACTTAGGTGGCGCCTGGGCGGCTCAGTTGGTTAAGTGACTGCCTTTGGCTCAGGTCATGATCCTGGACTGGGGATTGAGCCCCACATCGGGCTTCCTGCTTCGGTGGGAAGCCTGCTTCTCCCTCTCTCAGTCTCTCTGCTTGTGTTCCCTCTCTAGCTGTGTTTCTCTCTGTCACATAAATAAATAAAATCTTAAAAAAAAAAAACAAAAAAAACTTAAGGTCCAGTATGGATTTGGAGAATGTTCTTCAAGGAGATGAATCAAGTGGGTGAGAATGACCTGGAGAAAGTTTCCAATTAAAAATAGATGAAATTAGGAGCATCTGGATGGCTCAGTTGGTTAAGCATCTGCCTCTGCCTCAGGTCATGATCTTAGGGTCTTGAGATTAAGGTGGGCTCCCTGCTCAGTGGGGGTCTGCTTCTCCCTCTACTTCTGCCCCTTCTTCCTCCTTCCCTCCATCCTTGCACATGCTCCCTCTCAAATAAATAAATAAACAAAGTCTTTAAAAAAATAAAAACAGGGGCACCTGGGTGGCTCAGTTGGTTAAGCGACTGCCTTCAGTTCAGGTCATGATCCCGGAGACCTGGGATCGAGCCCCACATTGGGCTCCCTGCTTAGCGGGAAGCCTGCTTCACCCTCTCTCACTCCCCCTGCTTGTGTTCCCTCTCTGGCTGTGTTTCTCTCTGTCAAATAAATAAAATCTTTAAAAAAAATAAAAAATAAAAATAGATACAATTAGGTGATAAATTTAAGTGTACACACCACACGCACACACACACAATCTTGAAAATATTGGGTTAAACATTATGATGGTTTGTTTGTGGCTTAAAAATACAATATTTAAAGTGGACCAAGAGCAACACTAAGATGTGTGATTGTTTATGGACTTTTAAGACCTGCTGGCTAAATATGAGTTTCCATTTACATATCACATTCAGCATATATTGGTTTCTAATGATAACATCAAAATTGTTACCTCAAAATTTCTAATCATTTCCAATGTAAAATGTGCATAAAATATCTTTTAAGTATATATTAATAGAATTCATTTCAGCCTGTCTACAAAAGTAGTATACACAGCAGTCCTGCTCTCCTAATTTCTTTCCTGTTCATATTTAGTTATAATTATCACATTGATGAGCAACTTCAGCCTGCTGAGTTGAATAGATTGAATTTTCAGGTATAATTTAGCATTACATAGCCCAAGGGTATTTCAAGAACCAATCCTCATTTTGTGTGTATTTGCGTCTGCTAAAGGGCTCAGAACCACCTGGATAGTTTTTGACCTCACACATGTGTTCAAAGACAACTATTTGAATAAACTCAGCATTTGCCATTATCAGCACAGCAGTATGTGAACGGTAAATATGTAAATGAAATTCATGATTCTCTTACTATTATAAAAACCATTTTTAGATGTTTACTTAAATGGCCTTAGATATAGAAACAGGACTGTAAGTGGAAAAAAGAGTCTCAAATTTTATTTTCCAAACTGTCTCCTTTAGTTTGATGAACACTAAATCTCAAGTTATTTTTAAATCATGTCTTGGAAAGCTTTAGAAAACCCACCTGGACTGTGCAGTAAATACATAAATGCGTCATTAGGGAGTTCACAAAATATGAACACAAATACAGCATGTGAAAAGGTGATAATTCAATTTCTAAAACCTTTGGTTCCCAACTTCTAAGACTACTTGAAGAAATGTTTGAAAGAAAGTAGGAGGACTGGGATTTCAGCTTGTAACCACCTGATCATGATTCAATGAGAAAAAAAGATTGTGTTTCCCTGTTTTGGGGGAGAGTTGATGGTCTGTGTTTCCAGTAGCGTAAATACCTGAGTTCCCATCATATTGTTTTCTTATAAAATTTAGGATTCTATGCATGATTCCTCACTAAAATGAAGTTAATTTAACTGTAATTTTTTTCCTATATCCAATATAGACACTTCATGCACTCAAATTGTGCCACTTGGATAATGTGACGGTGGGCAAAGATAGACACAATTTATTTGGATAGTTTATATTTTAGTGGGGGTGCAGACATTGATATCATAAAAAATATCTTCTGTAAGTTCAAAAATAGGTCCTCTGAAAGTAGACGTGTAGTCCTATGACAATGTATGAAACAACAGCCCTTGACGGTAAGGTGGTTCATTCTTTTCTGGAGCTCTGTGGATGAGAGATATATCACGATGGATGGGAAGCTTACAGGAAGATGTGAATGTATAAAGTGGATGATGGTACATAAGTGGTGCTCAACAAATAATGCTGATAGAAGTTATTCTTGTGTTAAATTTGTTACCATTTTGTAATAATACTCAAAAAATTGTTCATTACTCAAATTAAGACAATAATAGTTAATAGAATTCTATGCCTCATTACTCCATTCCACAGATACTTATGAACCACATACTTGCTCTAGCTCAAAGGGGGCACAGGAAGATTAAATAACGATGGTCTTAATCTTGAAATGTTATTTACTAATAGATATTATGTGAATCCAAAGGTTTTTAAAAAGAATGTTTAATGAAAATACCAGTTAAAAGTATCTGTCCAATCCTGTCAAACAGGATGAATATATACGGTACTCTGACATTCTAAATGCTGGTTTGAGTTTTGCAGAAGTGTCAGTGAATGGTGACAGAAGTTGTGTAGTATGTCAATAAATATTTGACAAGAGCTAATTTCATGCAGATCACTGGACAAGACATCTTGAGAAATTTCAGTGGAAGCAAAGCAGAATATATCTATGCTACAGAACATCACAGGAATGAAGCCAAGATATATGTATGTGAGTTGGTGCCCATGGCCTCAATGGGTTAGGGGGACAGCTGCCCAACTATACTCAAATAGCTGAAACTAGTGAATTGCTGAGTACAAAGGCCTGACACATTCTGAGAAATAATGATTAATAAATATGACTTCAGAAAATGGTAATAGGAAAACTTTTATAATGAGAACACCAAATCAAGGCATTTCTGGTTAATAGTCATTCCCACTTGACATGAAACAACATCTGACAATGTTAATTATTATCTTTTTCTTAAAAACTCTATTCCTTGGCTTCTATGCCATTGTTATTTCTGATTTTCCTTAAAAGTATCAAATTTGTATTTATACATCAAACTATACAAAATGAGAGATTCATATTCTAGAGTTGCTAGAAGTGTTTTAAAGCTCAAGATCTGGAGCCAGACCGGCTTATTTATTTGGGTGTCAGCTCTGCCACCCAGCTGCTGGAGCTTGGGCAAGTTGCTTTCCATATCCATATGGTTTCTTCATCTATAAGTTTCCTCATTTATAATATACATTCCCAGGATTATTATAAGAATTAAATGGGTTAATATATAAACAGTGCTTAGAACAGTGACCAGCATAAGCATTAGCTGTTATTATGAAATATCTATATGGATGTCCAAAATCATATCTAGCAAATCCAGCATGTGCAAAAAAAACCCAACAAAAACCCCACTCTTCTCTTCCATTGTTTCTGGTCAGATTATAGCATGTAAAACTATAATTCACTAGATCTACTTCATTTGTTACTATATTCTTAGCAGCCAGCTCAGTGTCTGAAATATACTAGCTGCTCTACAAATATTTATAAATGAATGCATTAGTTTTCTGTTTTTGTTGTAAAAAATTACCACAAACTTTGTGATTTAGAATAGCACAAATTTATTCTCATAATTCAGGAAGTCAGAAGTTTAAAATAAAGCATTTTTCAGGCAACATTCCTTCTGAAGAATTACAGGAGAATCTATTTGACTTTTCCAACTTCCAGAGGTTGCTATTTTCCTTGGCTCATGGCCCGTCCACCTTGAAAGTATGTCACTCCAACCACTGGTTCCACTGACATATCTCCTTTTTCTTCCTTTCACTTGCCTGCCTCTCTTATAACGATACTTGCTTTTACCATGACCCATTCAGAAAATCTAAGATAATACCAGCATTTTAAGATCATTGATTTAATCATATCTGCAAAATCCCTCCTGTCATATAAAGTAATACATACATATAAGTTCTGGAGATTAAGATGTGGAAATTTTAGGAAAATCTTTATTCTCTCCATCACACTCTGCATGCTAGTCCCAGAGTCATGTCTATCTCACATACAGAAGTCTCAATCCATTTCAATAAAAACTCAAAGTTCAAAATCTTACCTCATCATCTCAAAAGTCCAAAATCCAACAGGAAAAGCTGCATTATGTTTCAAGGACTGGGGCTAACTCCCCATTACTCTTGGTTCCCTGCTCAAGGACTATAACCTTGCCCTCTGGGCCCATGGTTCCATCCTCCAGGCCTAGGTTCTGCCTTCAGAGTCATCCATATTTTTTTCTTGCGAATAGTACCTGTTTATAGTAGAGGAGTTTTGTCATACTATTTCCTGTCTGTAGAATTTTATTGAGTCCATCAGGCTTTGTTTATTTTGTTGTTTTTCTGTCCCTTTCACTTCAAATGACAGTATTTGCTTGTATAACATCCTCAAGAACCCGGAGGTTCACCCTTTAGACAAGCAGATCCTCCATAATTCTTTTGGAGAATTCTCTATTCTTGGCTTCTGCTAAGATGGCTAAGAGGATCCATAAGACACATGCCTATCTCTTCAAAGACCATCTGTGTGACTGAACACACTGACCTTTTTATCCTTTCAAAATGTCAACAATAGGTTGGCCAGCCACACTCTTTAGAACATCCCCGGAGCATGCTTTCTTGACAGCTAATCTTATTTTGGCATCTTTTGTAGTCTGTATAGACAGAATTCCTCACATTATCAAATCCTGGTTCCTTTTTGGTTAGCAGTTATTTCCTGAATTTATCTCTTTCTTCTTACATTTACTATAAACAGCAAGGAGAAATCAGGTTATGACTTCAATATATCGCTTATAAATTTCCTCAGCTAAATATCTTAATTCATCACTTACTACATAACTACATTGCAGTTACCACATAACAGTTTATCTCCTTTCCACAAAATTGTAGGACACAATTTAGCAAGCTTTCTACCATTATATAACAAAGAACCCCTTTCCTGGTTTTCAATAACACATTCCTCATTTCCTTTTGAGTCCTCACCAGTATCCCTCAACTTAACATTTAATGTCGTCCTTTCTATTATGAGTTAAATAGTCTCTAAGGCAATGAATTTTTTTCTATCATGCTCCTCACTTTCTTCTGTGTCCTTAAACATTCATTTTCTACTAACTATCTGTTAAAAGCAATCTAGGTTTTTTTGATCATATTCAAAACTCCTCCAGCCCTTTACCATTACTCAATTCCAAAACTTTTTAGATATCTGTTACAGCTACACTCTGGGTAAGAAAATCTTTACTAGTTACATATTACTGCTGTCACATATTATCATAGTAATGGTGACCTAAAGCAACACATATTTACACTGGCACATTTTAATTAAAATGTCAAAAGTTAGAGAATCTTAAACAAGAAAAAAACAACTTGTTATGTACCAGGTAGGAACTACCAGTTGATTTCTCAGCGAAACTCTGCAGGCCAGAAGGGAGGGTTAGGATAAAGTTAACTACTGAAAGCAAAAAACTGACAACTAAGAATCTTCTACCTGGAACAGTTATCATGTAGAATTGAATAAGAGATAAAAGTTTTTCCAGACAAGCAAAAGCTAAAAGAGTTTATCACTACTAAACTGGCCTTAAAAGAAATGTTAAAGGGACTTTTTTAAGCTTTAAAGAAGGGTCACTAATTA
Organism: Spilogale gracilis; assembly: GCA_004023965.1. Lineage (NCBI taxonomy): Eukaryota > Metazoa > Chordata > Mammalia > Carnivora > Mephitidae > Spilogale > Spilogale gracilis. Next base: position 34,394 of record PITA01016101.1, on the reverse strand, counting down.
GTAACAAGAAAACAAATGAAAGTAAAAATCTCACTGGGATTAATCTAGCTTTCTAGTATGAAGATTAAAACACAAAAATGGTAAAAAAAATAACTATAATTATAAGTTAAAGGATACACAAAATAAAAAGATGTAAACTCTTAAAACAAAAACATAAAATCTCCCAAAAAAACAAAAGTCCAGGACTCGACAGGCTTCACCAGTGAATTCTACCAAAAAGATTCAAAATTCTACCAAAACATTCAAAAAAGATTTGATACCTATCCTTCTCAAACCCCTCCAAAAAAATGAGGAGGAAGACGTGCTTCTAACTTGTTTTACAAGGCTAGTGTCCCTCTAATACTAAAACCAGACAAAGACACTCCCTCCTCACACACACAATTACAGGGCAATAGATACAAAAATCCTCAGCATAATATCAGCAAACCAATATCAGTAATAATATCTTAAGAGGCTCAAACATGATGATCAAGTAGGTATTATTCCAGGGATGCAAGGATGGTTGAACATCTACAAATTAATCATCATGGATCATCACATTAACAAAATGAAGGATAAAAACCATATGATCATCTTAATAGATAGAGAAAAAGCATTTGACAAAATTCAACACCGATTCATGATAAAAAGTCTCAGTAGAGTGGATATAGATGGAAAGTACAACAAATGATAAGGCTATATATGACAAGCTCATAGCTAACACCATACTCAATGGTGACAAGGTGATAGCTTTTCCTTTAAGATCAGGAACAAGACAAAGATGTCTACTCTTACAACCTGTATTAAATACAATATTGGAAGTCCTAACCAGAGCAATTGAGAGGAAAAAGAAATAAGAGGCATCCATATAAGAGAGGAAGAAGTAAAACTATCACTATTTGTGAATTACAGGATTTCAAACACTCCACCAAAAATCCTTTAAAACAAAGAAACAAAATTATAAAGTTGCAGGGTATAAAATCAATATGCAAAAATCTGTTGTTTTTATATACTAATAATGAACTATCAGAAACAAATTTTAAGCCCATTTACTATTGCATCAAAAAGAATAAAATACCTAAGAAGACATTTAACCAAGGAGGTGAAAGACCTTTATGCTAAAAACAATAAGACACTGATGAAAGTTATTGAAGAAGACATAGATATATGGAAAGATATTCTGTGCTCATGGCTTAGAAGAATAATATTGTAAAAATGTCCATCTTGTTCAAGGAATTCTATAGTTTCAATGCAATCCTTATCAAAATTCCAATGGCATTTTTCACATAAGTAGAACAAATGATCCTAAAATTTTTAGGGAACCACAAAAGATCCCAAATAACCAAAGTAATTTTGAGAAAGAGCAAAGCTGAAGGCATCATGTTTCCTAATTTCAAACTATATTACCAAGCTATACTAATCAAAACAATATACTACTGGTATAAAAGCAGACACATAGGTCAGTAGAACAGAATAAAGAGCCAAGCAATAAACCCATGAATACATGGTCAATTCATTTAAAACAAAGGAGGCAAGAATTTACAATGGGAAAAGGACAGTCTCTTTAATAAATGGTATTGGGATAATGGATAGCCATATGCAAAAGAATGAATGTATACCACTCTATTTCATCATTTACAATAATTAACACAAAACGGGTTAAATACTTGAATGTAAGCCTGAAATCATAAAACTACTAGAACAAAACAGGCAATAAGTTCCTTGACATTGACCTTAGCAATTTTTTTTTTTTTTGATCTGACTCCAAAGGCAAGGGCAACAAAAGCAAAAAGGAACAAATGAGCAATCCAAAGAAAAAAGCTTCTGTGCAGCACAAGAAACCAGCAACAAAATGAAAATGCTACCTACTGAATGGGAGAAGATATCTGCATATCATTTATCTGATAAAGGATTAATATCCAAAATATATAAAGCTCTCCTATGACTCAATAAAAAAACCCAAACAATCCAATTTAAAAAAGGACAGAGTAACTGAAAAGACATTTTTCTAAAGACATAGGTGGCCAACAGGTGTAAGACAAAGTGCTCAATATCACCAATCATCAGGGAAATCTAAATCAAAACCACAATAAACTTGTCAGAATGGCTATTATCAAAAAGACAAGAAGAAACAACAAGTGTTATTGAGGATGTGGAGAAAAGGGAACCCTGGTGCACTGTTGGTGGGAATATAAATTGTTGTAGCCACTGTGGAAAAAGTATGGAGGTTTCTTAAAAAATTAAAAATAGGGCACCTGGTGGCTCAGAGGGTTAAGCCTCTGCCTTCAGCTCAGGTCATGATCTCAGGGTCCTGGGATTGAGACCCACATCGGGCTCTCCACTCAGCGGGGAGCCTGTTTCCCCCTCTTTCTCTGCCTGCCTCTCTGCCTATTTGTGATCTCTCTCTCTGTCAAATAAATAAATAAAATCTTTAAAAAAATTAAAAATAGAGCTACCGTAAGATACAGCAATTCTACTCCTGGGTGTTTATCCAAAGGAAATGAAAACATTACTTTGAAAACATATATGTACCCCTATGTTTATTACAGCATTATTTACAATATAGGAAAACAAGCTAAATATTCATTGATGGATGAATGGATAAAGAAAATGTGGTATACATATACAATAGAATACTACTCAGCCTTAAAAGGAATGAAATCTTGCCATTTTGACAACACAGATGAACCTTAATGAACAAACAAAAGAAAACAAAACCCAGAGATACAGAGAACAGATTGAGGGTTGCCAGCAGAGAGAGTTGTAGGGAATTGGACAAAATGGGTAAAAAGGCTTAAGAGGTACAAACTTTCAGTTATAAAATAAATAAATCTTGGGGATGTAATGTACAGCATGATGACTGTAAAGTCAATAACATTGTATTCCATATTTGAAAGTTGTTAAGAGAGTAGATCTTGAAAATTCTCATCTTAAGGAAAAAAAGTGCAAATCTGTATGATGATGGATAGTAGGTCACTAGACTTATTGTGACTTATACTTTTGCAATGTATACAAATACCAGAGCATGTTGTACTCTGAGACTAATATGTGAATTATACTTTAATTTAAAGGATAAGGATTGGGGTGCCTGGGTGGCTCAGTTGGTTAAGCAACTGCCTTCGGCTCGGGTCATGATCCCGGAGACCCAGGATCGAGTCCCACATCAGGCTCCCTGCTCAGCAGGTAGCCTGCTTCTCCCACTTTCACTTGCCCTGCTTGTGTTCCCTCTCTGACTGTGTTTCTCTCTGTCAAATAAATAAAATCTTTAAAAAAAAAAGATAATAATTAACTGTAATATGTACATTGTACATATATACATTTAAATATACATCTGAAATTTTTCTTAATAGAAATTAGAAAAAAACCCTACAAATTATTCTTTTAATTTCTGGGAATCAAAAATCTAAAATTAAATTGTAGGTTCTTTTGGCATTCCATCCAGATGCTTCAGAGTGGAATCTGGGAAACCCATTTCCTTGCCTCTCCCAGCTTCCAGAGGATCCTGGCATTTCTTGACTTATGGCATCTTCTTCCATCATCAAACTACATTACATCAACAGCTGGTTCCATTGTCATATCTTTTCTTCACTTAAACTCCGCTGCCTCCATCTTATAAGGACCCTGTAATTACATGGACCCATCCAGATTATCCAGGATAACCTCTCCCTATCTCAAGATCTTTCATTTAACCACATTTGCAAAGTATCATTTACCATAGAAGTTAATGTAGTCACAGGTTCTGGGGATCAGGACATGGACATCTTAAGGAAGACCTTATTCTGTGTATCACTTTGAGTGAATGATACCCCATACTCAGGTTTCTTTTGTCATGTTCTAAAGGTCATTCTTATAACCATTCCTGTTACTATTTATTTACTAATGCATCCCTCTTATGTAGGTTGCTCCTCTGCATTCCTATTATCATCACATTTTACCACTCAAAACTCTCCACTGTTATACAGAGGTCTCCCAACTCCAATCTTTCCATTGGTCAATCCAGTGTTCACATTACCACCAGAATACTCTAACACCCTTACATTTTGGGTTCCTTGCTAAGTGGCTTCTGAATGACTATGGAATAACATCTAAAATTCTTAGCATGACATTTATGATCTTCCAAACTCTGGCCTCAATTTTTTTCCTTTAAAGTCTTAGCTTGAATCACTTTCCAAAATATGGGTAAGGCATATAGATTTAGGTTGTTCTATAAACTTACCTGAACATTAATAGCATTTTTTATGATGCTTATTTTTGCAAGGTCCTCCCTTCTATCCTATTTAACTCAAACAAAATATCTGTCCTGAAGCTTTCTCTATGATCATCATTTTGTATTTGTTCCTCCTTCTTCTATACTTACATAGTAATTTATTCATAATATTGATCACAGTATACTATAACAGAGTATAGTGTGATTTGTTTTATAATTAAAATTACATATTTCTGTCTGCCTCTCCCATAAGATTATGAGGATAGAGTCAGTTTCATAGGTAATTTTATATCTCTCATAGTGCCCAACACTCTGTACTTAGTGGGTGCTCAATAAAATGTTACATGAATTGTGAAATTATGAATTAAATAATTCATCAAGAGAAAAGCATATAAAAGTTGCTTAATAGCCATTATGTTGTAAAAAATAGTGCTTAATGTGGCTTAATGCCATGAGGGAAAACTAAGTAATCACCAATACCCTCTTCTGTGATTCTTGGAAAAATAATTCTCTACTCCTTTCACGAAGGAAATGGCAATGATATGTAATAATTCATGTTTTGAATAGACCAGATTCTCTCTCCTCGACGTGTGTGGCTGTGTGTGTGTCACCATTTACGCACGCATCATTATAATTTTTATATTTATTTTCTACTCCTGTATGGGAGTAAATCAACTCTTAATGAAACCTAGTGAGACAGAAGAGCCTTGCACCTATTGACCCACTAATACAGGACAAATGCATCCACATAGCATAATGAGCAAATGGGAAAAGGTGAATCATAACTGCAAGATTCACTACTTAGTGGTACAATGACATTTGATGGGTGCTTTTCCCATGCAGAAAATATGATGAATGAAACCTAGTGAGACAGAAGAGCCTTGCACCTATTGACCCACTAATACAGGACAAATGCATCCACATAGCATAATGAGCAAATGGGAAAAGGTGAATCATAACTGCAAGATTCACTACTTAGTGGTACAATGACATTTGATGGGTGCTTTTCCCATGCAGAAAATATGATGATACTTACAATTATCTGGAAGATCTTACTGGGCCTAACAGTAGAGCTTGTTAATTGAAAACTTACAAGAGTGGTGATGCAATTGAACTGACAAAATTTATTTTCAGTTATTCGATGTGATCATAGATAAGAGGACCAGGATTAAATGCTAATTATAGAAGAGAATAAAACCTGTTCATCCATTTAGTGTCAACTTTTGTTCCTTTTACAGAATGCTGTTTGTGTTCTTTTATTACCAATTAGGAACCAGTTGCAGAAAACAGAGTCACCTGTAGGTACTTTACTACAGAAAGGAATTTACTACAGGACACTAAATAGCTTACAAGAACATTGAGAGGGATGAAGAAATAGACTTTAAATTGAGCTCTCTTCAAAGCTCCCTCAAACCTACACTTAGAACTGAGCACCCAGGTGAGCTGCTGCCGTTTCTATGCTCAGGAAGTCACTTTCTCACCACGAAGTAGGCTCTACAGCTGCCTGATTTGGAATCATACCAGTGCTGCCATTGCTACAGTTAATACACCTTGAGGACCAGGAAGCAACTGCTTGCTCCGAAACCACACTTGTACCTGTTACAAGCCAAATCAGCCAAATAAATGACTCACACTTTGCATTTTTAGTTTCCCAGTTTTTTTTTCTTTCTCTCTCTTTCTTTCTTTCTTTCTTTCTTTCTTTCTTTCTTTCTTTCTTTCTTTCTTTCTTTCTTTCTTTCTTTCCTTTCTTTCTTTCTTCCGTTCTTTTTTTTTAAGATTTTATTTATTTATTTGGCAGAGAGAAGCACAGTTAGAGAGGGAACACAAGCAGGGGCAGTGAGAGAGGGAGAAGCAGGTTTCTCATCAAGCAGGGAGCTCCATGTGGGGCTCATCCCAGGAATGACCTCAGCCGAAGGCAGACGCTTAACGACCAAGCCACCCACGTGCCCCAGTTCCCCAATTTCTAAGGTAAAACAAGTAATACCAGTAAAGACTAGAATAGATGTTATATCCTTGTCCATCATATTTATCATTTGTGGTGAGTTGCATTATAAGAAATGTAATATGTCCACTTAATGCATTACTTTGCCTGAAATAGCAGAAACTAGACAAAATATGAAACTTCTCTGAATAACAATAACATTTTAAAAACAAAATCCTGTTATGTTTCTCTGTGTGTAAAATGTCTAAGAGCAGGGTGCCTGGGTGGCTCAGTTGGTTAAGCGACTGCTTTCAGCTCAGGTCATGATCCTGGAGACCCGGGATTGAGCCCCACATTGGGCTCCCTGCTCAGCGGGAAGCCTGCATCTCCCTCTCTCAGTCCCTCTGCTTGTGTTCCCTCTCTAGCTGTGTTTCCCTCTGTCAAATAAATAAATAAAATCTTAAAATAAAATAAAATAAAATAAAATGTCTAAGAGCATCCATTCAATTAATAAATTCAAGGGAATGGTACCAATGGATTGCACACAAGGAACAAGTTATTCTCTACTTATAAAAAATTTTGTAGCTTCAGCTGGGAAGGCAATGACTGGAAACATGACACCAAAGCCCAGACTAATACTTCCATATGTAATACTCAAGGAGTAGACTTTATATAAAAAAATAACACACACAAATAAGTGTATAGAGGATAAATATGGAGCTTGATACATTTTATAAAGTGAATAAACTATGTAATCAGCACCAAGGTCCAGAAATTGCCCCTCTTCTGTCTCTTTCTGGTCATCTCTTCTTCAACTTAACTACCATATCAACTAATAACACCATAAATTAATTGTTTTTGAACTTTATATAAATAGAATCATGCCCTGTGTACTCTTGTATTTGGCTTCTTGTGCTCAAAATCGTTTGTGATATTTAAGTGTGTTGGGGACCAGAATATTCTATTCATTTTAGTTACTGAAGAGCATTTGATTGTATCAATACACTATAATGTTTCTTGGCCATTCTATGTTGATGGATTTTAGGATGGTTTCTGATTTGAAGCTACTAGAAATAACACTATAAATATATTTGTACAACTCTTTTGGTAAATATATATACTTGTTTTAGGGAGTATTTTTTATATCTAGGGAAAGGAATATACCTAGGAATTCATAAGGTAACATATCAGTCTTAATAGATTTGACTGTGACTGTCCTTTAATTATTGTAGCTATATAATATTCCCCAAATACTTATATTAATTTACACCCCCTCCAGCAATGGACGGTAGTTCTTGATGTTCCACATCCTTGCCAATGTCTGTCAGAACATTTATTTTCATCATTTTGGTGGGTGTGCACTGGGATATCACTATAGTTTTAATTTACATTTTCCTAGTGATAGTGTTTTTGTTCATTTATACATCCTCTCTTCTAAAGTGCTATTTCAAGTTTTCTTCCATTTCTCTGTTGAGTTTTCAGTGTTTTGTTTTGTTTTTTTCTCTTTTTTTCCTTTAATTTGATTTTAGGAATTCTTTAAAAATTCTAGATAAGAATCATTTGTCAGATATACAGATATGGAGATAGAGATAGATGGATCAAATATCTTCTTCCAGACTCTGTGTGGCTTGCTTTTCCATTCCCTAAATGACATATTTGATGAAACCAAGTTCTTATTTTTAATTAGGTCCAATCTTTCTATTTTTTTCTTGTTGTGGTTATTAATTTCTGTTACCTTTAAGAGAACTTTGGATTCACCAAGATAATGAAAATATGCTCCTATGATTACTTCTTGAAGTTTCATTATTTTCACAAATTGATCTCTAATATAATTGAAATTAATTTTTTTGTATGGTGTTTGTGTGAGGGGGTGTCAAGATTCACATTTTAAAATGTTACCCCAGACCTGCATTTCTAGAATAAACTCAATGTGATCATTATACATTATCCTTTCTATAGATCGCTGCATTCAATTTCCTAATATTTTGCTCTCTTTTAGCTTTTTAGATTTATACACATGAAAAAACTTGGGCTGTATTTTCCCACGCTACTGATTTTAGCATCGTTTTTTTGTTTTTGTTTTTGTTTTTTTGCATGTGTTTTTGTTTTTGTTTTCCTGTGTGAAATCTATCCTCCCTGTTCTTCCTCCAGAGAGTTAGAGCCACTCTCCTTTGTAGTTTTCATAGCACCGGGAGCGTCCCTCTGTTAAAGGCCTCACCATTTACGCACTAGGCTATAAGGGGGAAAAGAATGCCAGTATTTGTAGATTAAGAGGTGTACTATAAATCTTTCTTAAATTAAATGCAGCTGTGCTTAATTCCTTAGGGATATAATCAGATAATTTGGAGGTCTTACTTTTCATTTTTGAATCTTATTGTGCCCCTTCTTAATTTACCCTTCCTTCAACTACTTAATGGTGAAAATGAACTGTTCTTATTAAAATGCACAATATAATTTTCCTCTAGCAAAAAGATTTAGAAAGCCAAAACATGATCTATAGTTTCAGCTAACCAGAGATGGCTAGAATGTTCCAGATTTGATCTCAAGAGAGACGTGTGGAAAAGATAACCCTCCCTGTAATCCAGAAGGCCATACTTCATGTATGACAGAAAGCAGTCCCTTCGGCTCTTCTTCTGTAGCAGTTCATCACAAGCACATTTATCATTTCTAAATCTCTTATAAAGTTATCCTGACAAACAATACAAAATGTTTGCATTGCAATAAAGCCGAAGAAAGTAATTTTAACTTTTAGATTTAATAAATACCAGCCATGTGGAAATTCTCCAAACAGTGCTTTAACCTGCCTGTAAAAATGTTGTGACTGTAAAATGCTTACAGATGCTAGATTTCTTTTCCTTTTAACCTCAAAAATCACTTTTATAAAGATAAGGATTTTGGCAATCACACCATTCAAAAGCAGTTATGTCATTTTTTTTCCCCTGTGGAGTCGCATTTCTCCGACTTAGCTTCACTGATAAAGTTATAAAAAATATATGAAATAACAGATGCTATCTCCAAAAACTGGGTTCTCACAATCCAGCTCTTTGGATTTCACTGTCTACTTTCCTTCCCTTCATTTTTCTAGATTTTTAAAAATTATTTGTCTGTAGAACTTAGACTGATTCCATCTTCCCTTTTATTTAAATGTGATGGCAGATAATATTTTTAAAGTACAACTGTTCTTTTACATTAGCAATTTATAAATTACTTTATTTGCATCTTATCATTGAACATCTATTTGGGTTTGTTTGTATCTTGTTAGTTTGCCCCCTGACCTTATTAAGATAACAGGATTCCAAGGTCTCTTCCAAATAAATTCTATGTTGATGAACATGATATATTATTTAAACATAAAGGAAGTTTTATCCAGAATTGTTTTACATTACAAATATTCTTCTAAAGTTTGAAAAAAAGGGAATAAAAAATATGAAGAATAGAAAAGGAGCCCACTTAAAATTGATGACACTTGGAAGGAAGAGCTGAATAAATGAAAGAAAGGTCTTATTTATCTATTTTAATACTTTTTTCTTTGATTTATCCCAATAAAGAGTAGTAGAATTAACTTATATGAATTTTTTATCTTTTTCATATTGTTCCCATCTTAAGGTATCAAAATGTGCAAAGTGAGTAAAGTGAACTGAGCAAAAGGGGGTGGGAGAATGGAAACAAAATAAGAATCAAAAGACCTACATATTGATCCTTTGAGAATAAGAGTTGCTACAACTATCTTAGAGATTTCAGTGAAACAAGTGCACTCAAGATGTTGTTGGAGAGCTAATAAATACCTGACACTAAAATGTTACAGCATTTTTGCAGAAAATAAAAGAAGTACTTAGAAGACTTCAGTAGAATGCATTATAAAACCCTGAAGGAGACAATGTACTACATGTACTTTGAATAGGTTCAATAATTTTGTTGATTAAGCAACCACATTTTTCATTATTACAATACTCTATCTCAAGTGACTGCTCCATCTAATAAAGATATTTACCAATATAAAACAGAAAGTTATGGAAAAACTTAGATTGCAGTGTCCTCAAAGGATTAGACTCTAAAATAAATTTGATCACCCATGTGGAAAAACAAGGCCCGTGTCTATCAGGAAATCAATTAACACAATCATTTGAGTGAATTAAATAATATTGCTGTTTCTCATTGAAATAGTTTTCTTCCCATTTTGTGTGCTTCCATCAGGAGTATTCTCAGTACATATTCACAATATTCAGTACAGGAGGGAGCACTGGAAATTATAAGATATGAATTGAAATAGAATCATAGAGCCAAAGATCATATTTAGTATATGGCAGGTATAAAGTGATCTTAATTGAACCAATGGATCTATGTGATATAAGAAAACATTTATTAACTTGTAATTAACCAAGTTAAATTAATCCCCTAGAAGCTATTTCCTTGGCTGAATTAAAAATTCTAACATTAATTTTAGCCTTAAGTTTGTTATATTCCAGAATACAGACAAAATGAAGACATGATTATATCTGGAGAATTCATAGTTACCATTTTAGTCATTTCAAGTACCTGAATGAGGCCTGCTCATTTTTGGACCTGGAAGGGCTATTCCTATATTCAGTTGTCAGGAAGGAAGCCAGGAAATGTGTACAATGTTGTCATGTCATCTGACGAGTTACACAAAAATAAAAGCACATGTACAATGAAGATTTTAGATAGCCAATGAAGGCAAATCATTTTTCTTTTCCCAAAATTATATGAAATGAAGAGTCAAGTGCTAAAAGGGGGATCCAATTAGGTCAGTTTCTATGAGGAAACTAATATTAAAAAAAAAAAACTCAGTATGCACATGAGTAAATAATGGATTCATAAAGGAAAATCACACACTGGGAAGTTTGTAAAACATAACATTCTCTTTCACTCCTAGTCTGTTCTATGTGTGCTGTTCTTTTCATCTAGTTCCCTTCCGTACTTCCTATTAGTGCACACTTTTTCATGTCTCAAGACTCAGTTTACATGGGACTACCGTGGTGTTGCTTTTCCTCACTGTTCCAGGCTAGTTCTTCCACAACTGTTCTCAGTTGTGCTATAATGACTGCTTTGAAAATGTGAACTTGTACCAAAGCAATTGATATAAAGGGACAATTTGAGATTGTTTATGTGTAATTTCCCCCATGAGAAACATGCAGTGAATGCAAAAGACAGCATCGCTGACCCTGAGCTGAGTAGGAATACACGAAATGCACTCATATGCACACCTCCAACATGCCACCTCAGTTCACTGGGTTAGAAGCCACACCTATCTGCATCTGCTACAACCGGCCCTCGGATTTCAGCTCACTGTCCTTCCTTTACCCCAGTAACACAACTACAACTTGTCCAATGTCAAAGCAAACTTTAGATTTTAAAGTAAAAATACCCTATGCATTGTTTTACTTATGTATTTCTTAACTATTAGTATATAAAAACAATGCTACCATTTTTATTAGGTTCTTAGCATTTAAAAAAAATATGTCACTAATGAAATTTTTGAGTGTTGTGCTCCAAACCTTGATTTTCTCACTGGCTCGGTAATTTTCTATTACATGCTTTTCCATTTTTTTTTGGAAAAGCAAATGTTGCATCATAGCAGACGTTTTCTCTTCTGTGATTCAGAGGTACTTAGGGTATTAGGTTGCATTTATTTGTATACTTGCCTATTTTCTCTCCTATAATATGCAAATGTACTAAAGTGAGAAGGCATCAGGCACTTGAAAAAACCTGTTGAGTATCATTATGGCTGGAAAGGTCTGAGGAGGTCAACTCAGTGAGGGTGAGGGGCAGCAGTATAGAAACTGGTAAGGGTTGGGTAAGTGCAGGGCAGAGACCAGGCAGTATCCTCACCTGGTGGGCTGGAGGTTGGTGAGTGATAATGGAGATGGGGAAAAAAATGGATTGCTTCTGCTCCAGTCAATCACCAAAATCCATCTGATTTCACTAACTGTTCTTGTGTTCCTTTTGTCTATGTATCTTATCAGTTCTACCTCAAAACCTCATTATCCTTTCTCTTGATAAATGTGACAGCCCTTTTCTCTTTTGCTATGGACCAAGTGTTTATGTTCCCCTCCATCAAACTCATGTTGAAGCCCTAACTCCCAGTGTGATGTTATTTGAAGATGGGGTCTTTGGGATGTAATCGGGGTTAGATGATGTCATGAGGGTGGAGACCTCATAATGGGAATAGTGCCCTTATAAGAAAAGACACCAGAGAGCTTGCTCTCTCTCTGCTCATGCACAAAGAAGAGGTCATGCAAGTATACAGTGATATGGTGGTCATCTATAAACCAAGCAGAGAGACCTCAGAATGATATCTACTTTATCACACCTTGACCTTGGACTTCAAGCCTCCAGACCTGTGAGAAATAAATGTCTGCTGTTTAAGCCTTCCAGTGTATGGTAATTTGTTTTGGCAGCCTTAGCTAATATGATCTCATAAATACAAGCTCTACCCAGGCATGCATATAAGATATGTACATAAGCTATGTAGAACTTCTGAAACTCTTGATTGGTTTCTCAAACCTCTGGGATAAAATTTAAATATCTTAACATGACATACCAGTTCTGTCATGATTTTAACTCTACATACCTCCCAGTCTTAACTCTTGTCAAGTGCAACCTTCCCGTTGCCGAATTATCCGTAGTTCCTTATACACGTCATAAACTGTTTTGCCATCAATATTCTGTTCACACAACTTCTCTGTTTACAATGTCATTCCTCTTCATCTGTATGTGCAAATCTTCTAATAATCCTTTAATAACAGCTCAATCCTCAACTCCTCCAGAAAGCTTTGCATCAAGCTAATCTATGCTTACATAATTCTCACTGCATATCCTCATTATTGCTTTGGATACATCTTTTTAAATATTTGATTATAAGTTCCTTGAGGGCAGTGATCGGTCACTTTCCTTTTCCTAATTCCTTCTATACCACCAGATACATAATGGGTACTCAATAAATATTTATTGAATAAATGCAAATGTGCCCAGCATGGTGAGTTTGCACAAGTTTCATATCTTCAGTAAATGACAGCTGTTGCTATTATTTCTGGGCATGCTAATGCTAGTTTAGCATTCTACTTCCTCAGGAAATGTGAAAATAACAAAAGAGACTCAAGAAAGAACTCCGTGTTGAAGGAGATTCAAGTTCTTTTTCTGCCCTTTTGTAGCCCCCTTTTGAATTCTTTATCACAACCTGTTGTTGGTTGTATTAAAAAATGCTACACATTGTGTAGGACAGAGGAGGTCTCGTGTATAGAAAGAAATCCATAAAGCTGACAATAAGCCATAATAATCAGGAGGTGCCCATTCGCACAGAGTCAACATTAAAAAAAAAGTGAGAAAAGCAAGGTGGTCTTGTTTAGCTTACAATATAGGTTGAATGTGAAATTTGGAAATAATAATTTTGTTTTTTCAGTTGGATGATAATTTGAGAGAAAAGTGGTATCAGTTAACTTTGCTCTGAAGAACACATTCTGAAAAATCTATAATTCCAGCCATCCAAAGAAGTTCAACCTGCCTTAAATGGAGAACTAGAAAGTGTTCTTATCTTCCACTTGTGTTGTACGTGTTTATTTCTTGAAAAATGTTATCTAAAGTGTGTAAGGGAAAGTAGTTCAGGCTAATAATGTAGACTAGAAGTACATGCATTAAAGGTACACTCAAAATGTCATAAAAAAAAGGCATCTCATGTGGGAGCCAGGATAGCCTCTGCTCTAAGTTTCCCTTAAACACTGTCTTAAATGAGAAAGTAGAGGAAATAATTACATCCTTTATTTTGTTGCCTAAAATATCAATAAATGTTGCTGGCTTTAAGCATTTTCCATTCAGAAGCAGTCTTGATTAATTAATTAGATCTTTTGTTGTGGTCATTAAGAAACACGCAATTTATTTATTCTTGATACTACAAAATAATATTTCTTAGTAAGTAATCTCTCCTTATTTTCACATATCAAACTTTCTTTTACTTCCTTTTAAGATTATTAGGAGTACTTGACCAGGTTTGACTGTTTCTATCATCTTCAATCTATATTAATACTGTCTGAAAAGAACTGAACTGTGTTATTCATAATGCATTTTACTTACTAATGTCATGATTTTAACTCTTTATTAGCCTATTCAATAAGGCTAACCAAGAGCAAACTTTATCCAGGACACTGACAGCTGGAGAAAAACAAGTTCAGCCTTTATGATTGAACTCAAATGTCTCCACCTTGATGAAATCTTTCTGCTTCTTCATTTCCTTAATTCCTCATTTCTTCCTCCAAAATGCAAAAGTGCATGACACTTCTCCATATATATGTAATCAAGCCCAGGCACCTGACAACATTTTGAGAGAATTACAACTTCTGCATTCATTCTGTGTTTCCCCATAACTCTCAGCACAGAAGTTCCTCAATAATCATTTCATTGAGGCTTAACTATGGCATAACTAGCTATTATTTAGCTTAGAAAAATCCATAAAACTGTTTTAGGATCTGGTGGGGACCTTAAATTGTCATCTACTATTAAGCATAACACATTGAAAACCATGGAGATTCAGATATCTCATGGATTCACTGTAAAATCAGTCGGCTCACGTGACTAAATGTTATTTGGGACATGGGATATAGTTTTGACTGCAACATGTTCATAAAGAAACCCATAGACAAAAAAGCATTGTGCCTATAATCAGGCTTTGCACATTTCTTATAATCCACAAACTAAGACTTATTTCTGCCATGTGGACATTTACAAAAATCTCACAAGCAATTTGGAGGAAGGAATGAACTACTTTCTAAAATCACAGAATAAGCAACCCGAATTCAAAACCCATATTTCTAAGTCAGTGACTTATTGACTTTAGGATTTCTGGTTCAGAAAAATTCCAAAAGGGAAAATATTCTTTCAAGTAAGGACATGAAAATATAATATCTCCTAGTACCATAGTTTCATAAAGAAAAGACTATCCAATGTCCATGAAGTATGATGAAAATGCCTGGGTAATGTAGTGTCTGTGGAAAGTGGTAAGCTAGAAAAGATGGACTTTTTCTAAGTGTCCATACCCATGAAATATTAAGGGATTTGACAGTGAAGACAAAGTTAACCTTCCAAAAGAAAACAGATGTTTGAACTTGGTATTTGTATTCGAGGCATAAATATCATCAAATATTTGTTCCCTAAGTCATACATCAACTTCCAAAATTTCTTTATTTATTGAGTACCCAGTATATGCTAAAAAGAAAGAAAAAGGTTAGGATAAAAGATGAATTGTCCTGTTCATGAGGATTATTTAGTCTCAATGAGACAATGATAATAAAAACGACCTTTTTACTACTTACAAAGTCTTGTGTAATCAACCCAACTGTGCAATTTGGCCTGTGGAAGAAGTATAAAGGACCCAGAGAAGTATAAGAGAAAGGATCATTTAGACCAATGTTGAAGAATATAGAAGGGATAGAGAGAGCAGTGGGCAGGGAACAGGAAACCCAGTCTTCCACTGAAACCTGTGCAATCCAGTAGTGTCCATCTTTCTGCGGACCTCAGTGTAATCATCTGCAAATGAGAAACCTAATCTGTCAAACCTCTAAGTCCTCTCCCAATTCTGTAAATTCTTTCTTCCTTCTTTCCTTCCTTCCTTTCTTTCTTTCTCTCTTTCTCTTTCTTTCTTTCCTCCCTCCCTTCCTCCTTCCTCCGTCTCTTCCTTCCTTCCTCCCTCCCTTCCTTCCTTTCTTCCTTCTTTTCTTCCTTCCTTCCTTCCTTCCTTCCTTCCTTCCTTCCTTCCTCTTTCTTTCTTTCTTTCTTTCTTTCTTTCTTTCTTTCTTTCTTTCTTTCTTCTTTCTTTTTTCTTTCTTTCCTTCCTTCCTTCTTTCTTTCCTTCCTTCTTTCTTTCTTTGTTTTGAGAGACAGAGATAGCAAGAAATAGCATGAACAGGGAGGAGAGGAAGAAGAAGGATCCCCACTGAGCAGGGTGCCCCACTTGGGGCTCTATCCCAGGACCCTGGGATCATGACCTGAGCTGAAGGCAGACACTTAACTGACTAAGCCCCCCAGAGTCCCCCCACTCCCCAGTTCTATAAATTCTGTAACTGTTTTTTGATACCATAGACAACTTTGTATAAAGCAAGGTCTTGGCAACTTTCTCCAACAGAAATAGATAAATGCATTTCTAGAAACCAGAACTTTCTTAGTGAGACAACATTATTAAAATTCTCACTTTTTTTGGAGTCGTCTCTTTAAAAAGGACCAGAACCTTGATGTTTCCTTCCTGAAACTTCTTCTAAAGGGAGAGACCAATCAGAACTGTTAACTCTTTTACAAGCATTGTGTTCAAAATTAGTTGAATGCTAGGCGGAAAGAGTTATGAATAATTCCTTAAATGGGAAAAGCACAAAAACCACACAAAAGATCTTTAAAGTCCTTTAAGTGTCTTCGCAGAGGAGAAAAGTTAGAACAGATCTTGAGCACAGAGTCCTTTAACCAGGATCCCAAGAACAGTGGGGAATCAATGCAAGAGCTGGAAGATGGGTTTTTCTTTTTTGTCGGTAGAAAATAGTTAAAGAAGATGCCTAAACAGAGAAAATTAAACCCTGCTGTGGAGGAACAGGCTCTCAAGAATTTTAATATCAAATAAGCAAGAGTCAGCACCAACTGCCTAGGGGTGTTTTGAGACTAAATTAAGGAAGATGAATATAAAAAGAATGAAAGGACTAAGAATCAGTTTAAATGTACACTTTTAGTTTGCCAACTGCTCTATTTACAGAAATGCATTAAGAAGTAAAATATTTAGGGCGCCTGGGTGGCTCAGTGGGTTAAAGCATCTGCCTTCAGCTCAGGTCATGATCCCAGGGTCTTGGGATGGAGGCCTGCATAGAGCTCTCTGCTCAGCGGGGAGCCTGCTTCTTCCTCTCTCTCTGCCTGCCTCTCGGCCTACTTGTGATCTCTCTCTCTCTCTCTGTCAAATAAATAAATAACATCTTTAAAAAAAGAAGTAAAATATTTAAAGTTAGTGTTTGATGGAAAATAAATGAAGTTATGGCCCTTTAATAATTACATAATCTTAAAAAGAATTTATCATTTACTAGTCTATGGTATGGAGACGGCATAAATTAGACACACCTATTCTAGTAGTGCAATTTACTTGAGGTCTGGGCTGTAAGAAGTAAACTGTCTTCTTGTATTGAAAAAGGAGGGGTGCCTGAGTGGCTCAGTTGGTTAGGTGACTGCCTTTGGCTCAGGTCATGATCCTGGAGACCCGGGATTGAGTCCCACATCAGGCTTCCTGCTTGGCAGGAACCCTGCTTCTCCCACTCTCACTCCCCCTGCTTGTGTTCCCTCTCTGGCTGTGTTTCTCTCTGTCAAATAAATAAAATCTTAAAAAAAAAAAGAAAAAGTATTATACATCCTTAACATTTACTTTAGACAGAGTTGATCATAAACATGGTCAGAAGCATTCCTATGTTCCAAAGTGGTAATGCCCAAATTGCCCTGCCCAAGAAAAGACTAATTAAAATCCATTGTAATCTCAGCCTTTAGCCAAATGGGGCAAATACTATGTTACCTTTGATTTAGAATAGAGTATAAGAGCGAGGAGTAGACCCTGTGAGTTGGGACAAAGCAGGAATGGTGTGACAAAACCAACATTAGACTGGGAGTTCTGGCTTCTAGTCCCAGCTTTCTATTACCTGCTTGCTGCGATTTACCACCGTATTGTAACAGCTCCAAGGGCAGGACCAAATTTTATGTTTCTTGCCTATAGCATAATACCATGAACTTCACAGTGATCTCAGAGTTGAAAGAGTAGTTGATGTGTGTGCTTGCAGTATGAAGGGCCTGGTGGAAGTTTGAATATTATGCCGAAAAGACTGATCCCTGGCAGAAAGAATGTAAATGAATGAATGTATTGATTCATTCTTATAAATGAATAAATGAGAGGTTGAACAAATCACTTCACCCCAATCAATCCTCCTTCCAAATAACTCATTTATTAGCGAATCTCTCTAATTTTCTATTGTTTACTTCTTGATTTCTTTATGGTGTTTGATTTTGTAAGTTCTTTAATATCATTGTCTTACCGGGTCCTTACTGAGCTCTCACTCTGGTTTGGTCTCACGCCATTATAAACCAAGTTGTAGTATCAATCATTATAAGTAAAATTACTTTGTCATCTTTAAATCCTCCCTCACATTCATCTACTATGATGACTGCTTTATCTGAACGTGTCTCAGCAATCTGCTTCCCTACTTCCCACTGTCATTACCCAAGTTTAGAGAATAACTTTGAAGGTGACCTCACTGCTAAACTGTTTGACCCAAAGTGTCTTTTCAGCATAATATTTGAACTGCCGCCCTGTATAAACGTGGCACTTTGTACTGCAACCACACGGATCAAATACCCTTTCAACTTTGAAATCGCTGGGTCTTTATCCCACCGCTCTGTTTTAAATGATAGCCTACATCCTTTTCTCCAACATCCCTCCTCCACATACACCCCAGGGTTTTATTCCTTTCAAGACCTTTACTCAAAAACTTCTTACTCCACGAACACATCTTTCTTTCAGGCAGAATTTATTAGTTTTTCCTCTGGGCTCCCACAGTAGCCTCCAGCACTACAGAAATGACCCGAAGAGACAATGTGCAATAAATTCTTAATCATGTTTGAGTTCTTCTGTACCTAACACAGTGACTACTCAATAAACATTTTTTAATCATCATATACCTTAATAGACACAGACTTCCATAGTAATTGCCTGCTAGGAGCACATATCTTTTCTTCATTCAAGGAAGTAAGCCATGGGAGAAAGGTGACACAGAGCCTACAAATATTTCCTTAAAAGTTAAAAATCGTAACAGGAAAGCTTAGGAAAGAATTCATGTCTCAAAGGCACTATTTCCTCACAGAACACCACACTCTCCACATATTTCTGTGGAAATATCCATTGTTTTCACTTCATTCTCAAAAAAGCATCACTGTCTCCTACAGTGGTGTATATGAACATAGGTGCAAGGCTTCAGAAGGAATTCCCATGTACCACTGACCACTAAGGCACTCGGAAGGGCTGGCTGATTTGGGGTGTGCATCAGCAAAGGTACAAGATAGGCCAATTACATTCCCCTCTACCAGAAACAAAGAAGCCGTCAGAGACGACTCAGGTCATCTAAAGTTGGAGCCAACTTGAAGTGGTTCTCACTGATTAAAGTTAGAATGGTTTGAGGGAAAAAAAAAAGGAAGGCTGTAATAGACTAAAAATATTAAATATTTAAAAACATGAGTTCATAATGATATTATGAAAAATACTTCATCAGTCACCTTTAAATGATATTAAAGAACCAACTCATTATTTTGAAAACATATCAATAATCAAGCATTCATCTTGATTTTCCTATACCCATTGCACTGCAGCATAAGTGGAGTTGATCAAAGGAAGTTTCTTTTCACAGAAATATTACAGTAAATAAGAAGAAATAATAGAAAATAAACATTTTGGAGTCCTTGATGAAATACTAGATTTGGGTAGTGGTCACAAATGATCATAAAATCCAAGAAGAAGAATAAATAGTATTAGTGTCTGGATGGAAGTATCCAATACTATAAAGTATTACTGTCAAAATATGAACCTCAACTTGATCAGGTCTCTAGATTTAATTAGCAGTTTATAGGAAATACAAAGGCAGTGGAAAATGATTTTTAAAAATTAGAAGATTAAATTTAAAAGTTCCATAGGTCATTTGCTCATTTTTCTTCCTCAAGTGAATTAAATTAAGAAAATAAGAGGAGACCCTGTCTTTCTGTTCAAATAAACCTACTCGTTTTCCTCCCTATTACCTAACTTAAATTTATCTTCACAACTCAGCACTTAGCTTTAGAGTCTGTAATCAGATGGTTTACAGGTCTCTCCCAATAGATAGAGCACAGATAGTGACTTGTTAATTTGCTGTTATTGGCAACTATCAGAGTGCCCAGTGCATGAGACATAATAGATGCTCAAAGTGTTGGTAGAATAAATAAATGAATGAACTCCAAGCAGCATCAACTTGCTATTTCTCTTAGCTTTTTAACTTCTTTTTTCAACTTACCTGATCTGGGAGTAGGGAACTAGAGGTAGCAATGGAAGGCAAGATGTGAAAAAACAGTTTTTCATCTGACCTCAGATAAAGGTTTGTAAGGTGTATTCTCAATACTTGCTACATATTAGTATGGGGGGGGTGCTTTAAAAACATAGTTGATCACATCTTCAGAGATTCTGATTTATTTGATTTTGGATGGGACTCAGATATAGGTTTTTTCTCTTTTTAAAGAATAATAATTTATTTTATTTTTCAGTGTCCCAAGATTCATTGTTTATGCCCCACACCGAGTGCTTCATGCAATTTGTGCCCTCCTTAATACCCACCACCAGGCTCACCCATCCCCTCACCCCTCTCCACTCCCAAACCCTCAGTTTGTATCTCAGAGTCCAAAGTCTCTCATGTTTCATCTCCCTCTCTGATTTACCCTAGTTCACATTTCCTTTCCTTCTCCCACTGTCCTCCATGTTACTCCTTATGCTCCATAAGTAAGTAAAACCATATGATATTTGACTTTCTCTGCTTGACTTATTTCACTCAGCATAATCTCCTCCAATCTGGTCTATGTTGCTACAAAAGTTGGGTATCCATCCTTTCTAATGGAGGTGTAATATTTCATTGTATCTATGGACCATATCTTCTTTAACCACTCGTCTATTGAAGGGCACCTTGGCTTTTCCCACAGTTTGAAGATTATGGCCATTGCTGCTGTGAGCATTGGGGTACATAGGGTCCTTCTTTTCACCACATCTGTATCTTTGGGGTAAATACCCAGTAGTGCAATTGCAGGTTATAGGGTTGCTCTATTTTTAATTTTTTTTTCTATTTTAATTTTTTAAGGAATATCCACACTGTTTTCCAAAGTGGCTGCACCAACTTGCATTCCCACCAACAGTGTAAGAGGGTTCTCCTTTCTCCACAGCCTCTCCAACACTTGTTGTTTCCTGTCTTGTTAATTTTGGCCATTCTGACTGGTGTAAGGTTGTATCTCAATGTGATTTTGATTTGAATTTCCCTGATAGCTAATAATAACAAATGTTTTTTCATGTGTCTGTTAGCCATTTGTATGTCTTCCATGGAGAAGTGTCTGTTCATGTCTCTTGCCCATTTTTGATGTAATCATCTTTTTTTTTGGTTGTTGAGTTTGAGGAGTTCTTTATAGATTTTGAATATCAGCCCTTTTTCTGTAGTGTCATTTGCAAATAGTCTCTCCCATTCCATGGGTTGCCTCTTTGTTCTGTTGACTGTTTCCTTTGCTGTGCAGAAGTTTTTATTTTGATGAAGTCCCAAAAGTTCATTTTCATTTTTGTTTCTTTTGCCTTTGGAGATGTATCTTGAAAGAAGTTGCTGTGGCTGATGTCAAAGAGGTTACTGCCTATGTTCTCCTCTAGGATTTTGATAGATTCCTGTCTCACATTGAGGTCTTTTTCTTTTTCTTTTTCTTTTTAAAGATTTTTATTTATTTGACAGAGAGAAACACAGCAAGAGAGGGAACACAAGCAAGGGGAGTGAGAGAGGGAGAAGCAGGCTTCCCGCCGAGCAGGGAGCCTGACGTGGGACTCGATCCCAGGTCTCCAGGATCATGACCTGATCTGAAGGCAGTTGCTTAACCAACTGAGCCACCCAGGTGCCCCTCACATTGAGGTCTTTCATCAATTTCGAGTTTATCTTTGTGTGTGGTGTAAGAGAATGGTCAAGTTTCATTCTTCTATATATAAGAGAATGGTCAGTTTTTCCAGCACCATTTATTGAAGAGACTATTTTTTTTCACTAGCTATTTTTTCCTGCTTTGTCAAGGATTATTTGATCATAGAGTTAAGGGTCTATATCTGGACTCTCTACTCTGTTCCATTGGTCTATGTGTCTTTTTTTGTGCCAGTACCATGCTGTCTTGGTGATCAAAGCTTTGTAATAATGCTTGAAATCAGGTAATGTGATGTCCCTAGCTTTGTTTTTCTTTTTCAACATTTCCTTAGTAGCTTTTTTTTTAAGTTCTTGAGGAGACACAAGTGTGGGGCCAGCAAGAAGAACGGCTTTATATCCATTTTTCATGCCTTTCCTTTCCACCATGTCTCTCAAACTCTAACCTCTATTTGAGTAGAGAGTTCACCATTATAGCCTCAGTTACTAGTCCAGAGCTTAATTCATAGTGTTAACTATATCTCTTTGTTTGTGTGTACGTGTGTGTGTATGTGTCTGCAAACACACACATACTCATTTAATATATATGTTTTGTTCACGTGAATGAATATGAAAACCCTTTTTCAAAAGAGCCTTTTCACTCTGGTGCTTCTCAGAAGTACGTAATACAAGCCATGAAGCCAACAGAGAGAAAAAAATGGGTATTTCATAGTAGTGCATAATGTGCTATGGTATGCTAAAGCTAATTCCTAATGCAAGGATAGAATCCCCCAGGGTTGGCAGAATCAAAATTCTGTTATCTCTGCTTTACCAAGAAAACACATGCAGTTCTAAAGTCTGTCAGTGCATGTGCCATTAAGGTGGTTGCTGGTTCTCAGTGTGTTAAGCCCAAACACATCTACATTCCCAAAAATACTAGATTAAGCAAAAACTGGTCCAGTGTTGCTTTCCATTTCTTGTTACCAGATGGCTCTTTTCAGCATGATCTCTCATTTGATGATATAAGAGAGCTGAAAAATAGCTAAATCAGATGGCTTAATCAAGACCTGAGCTCTTCTTTATTTTTTACTGTGGAACATTTCAAACATATGCAGAAGTCAAGAGATTAGTGCAATGAATACTACACACACATCATCCAACTTAAATAATTATCAGCTCAAAACAACTTTGTTTTTTATCTACTTTCCTACCCCAGATTATTTTGAACCAAATCCAGATGTTACATTATGTTTCCCATAGTATTTCAGCATGCTAACTAAAGAATACGATTTTTTCTTTAAATAAAAACACAATACTATCATAGCATCTACAAACAGTGGCAATACTTTCTTAATATCATCAAAAATCCGGGTAATAATCAATATTTTTTGTCTCAAAAATATTTTTCTTTATACATTGTTCAAAGTGCAGATCTAAATAAGATCTATGAGTCTGAGAATCTGAGAATCACAGAGTTAAATGTGTATTAATGTGACTGTAGCATAGAGTGCAAGCAGTTTCCAGACACAAGGCTGGAAATGAAAGCACATTCCTATCATGAAAGGCATGATAAACCAAGTGAAGGAGTTTATCCTGAGAACAATGAGAAACCACTAAACTATTTTAAAGATTGAGAGATGAGACTATATTTAAGATGAGAAGTAACTGAGTGAAGTTAAGGGAGCTGGAAAAGTGGTCACGTGTTGAATCATGGGTTTCACAGCTGACACATTTCTGGATGGACTCTTGTTTTCTGTGGGAACTGAAATTGAAGGTCTTGTAAGATCATGAGAAAACCAACTTTGAAATTTGGATAACTATAAGTAGTGTGAGTCCACAGGAGAGAATAAAATACACACTTGAACATGACTAAACAGAGCTACACCAGGTCAAGGAAAAAAGAAAAAAAAAAGTTTTGTAGAATTCCTTCTATGGTCAGGTCAGTTTATCTGGGAACAAAAGGAACAAAATCAAGAAATATATGAGCATACAATTGGGTGAAGTTCTTGGCTGTTTTTCAAAAATTGTATGTAATGAAAGAAAAATACATTTTTTAAAAAACCACCCTATTTTTATAAATGAAATCCATGCCTATAACAAGAAAGCTCAGAAAATCTACAAATTAATCCTGGACACATTCCTTTTATTTAAAAGAGTGGAGAGATTGTTACAATACTAAAAATCATGTTTGGTTTGAAGACCAAATCATTATACAAGACAGGACTATATATACTGTATAATTCACGATACAGTCATACAAAATTTGCACAGCAAAAATGGAAGAGAATGCAATAGATTTATTCAAAAAGTGGGAGATTTAAATTCATTTCTTTTTTTTTCTTTTTAAAGATTTTATTTATTTATTTGACAGAGAGAGATCACAAGTAGGCAGAGAGGCAGGCAGAGAGAGAGGAAGAAGCAGGCTCCCAGCTAAGCAGAGAGCCTGATGTGGGACTCAATCCCAGGACCCTGGGATCATGCCCTGAGCTAAAGGCAGAGGCTTTAACTCACTGAGCCACCCAGGCACCCTTACTTCATATTTCTTGATCCATGTTTCATCAAGTAGACCAAAAATGGTAAGAATTTATAAGCTATATATACAAAATAAAATTCATACAGCAAGGCATTTTAGGTGCATATGAGTATATCAAACATTACACCCTGAACATAAAATATTCACCTTTTGTGGTCTGGGTGGCTCAGTCAGTGAAATGTCTGTATTTAGCTCAGGTCATGATCTGGAGACCTTCGATCCAGCCCCAGTCAGGCTCCCAGCTCAGTGGGGAGTCTGCTTCTCCCTCTGTCCCTCCCCTTCCTCCTCCTCATGCTCTCTCTCCCTCTTTCTCTCTCTCTCCTACTTATTCTCTTTCTCAAATAAATAAATAACATCTTTTAAAAATATGTACCTTCTTTCTAAATTTTCTTAGACATATATTTAAAATCTATTCTACAGTAAGTCTCAAAGTTAATTTCAGTGACTTCCATAATTTATAAATAATATATACCTGGTTCTCTGATGACAATGTCAAATAAAATATAAAAAACTAAAATCCTTAGCAAAAAAATATCTTCAAAACCAACCTGGAATCTAAGGAAAAGAAAAAAAATTACAGAATGTCTAAAAAAGAATGAGTAAAAAATACTAAAAACAGAATCTATAATATAAGTCAAAGTTGTCACTACAGGACAATTCATAGCTTTAAATATACACATCTAAATAAGAAAATATAAATTAAATGAATTGATTAGTAAACTAAAAACACTAAACTAAAAAACTAATAAAGGTAGAAATTAATTTCACTCAGAACATTTGAAGATTTAGAACAGTATCTTTTCTTCAGAAGGAAGATTTAGGGGCATCTGGGTGGCTCAGTTGGTTAAACATATGAATTTGGTTCACATCATGATCTCAAGGTCCTGGGATGGAGCTCCAGTTGGGACCCCCACTCAGCAGGGAGTCTGCTTTTCCCTCTCCCTCTACCCTTCCCCCACTTGTATGCATGTGCACATGTGTGCTCTCTCTTTCTCTCCCTCTCTCAAGTAAATAAATAAAAACTATAAAAAATTAATATTTTTTTTAAAAAAGAAGGAAAATTGAACCTAGATAGTCCAACTGTAGTAGAGGAAATTGAGAACGTTGTAGAATGAATGGCTTATAAGATTTCAAATGTACTATCAACCAGATTTCCGTGGAACAGATATTTCTACTATCATTTAAACAGATCCAGAGCTTACAGAGATCAGAAAAAACTTGAAAACTCCAAACCTCATTGAAACTAACACCTGATAAAGATATAACCACAAGAAAAACCCAACTAAAAATTATGGGTCAATCACAATTATGACGACTGATGCAGAAATTCCATACCATAACCTCCAGATGAGTATTTGACTAAATGGTCCCATATGCTTTATTCTTGGATAGACAAATTCCACATTGTAAAGATATTGATTCTCCTGTATGCATTTATAAATCTGACATAATACTCCCCCACCCCCTCCAAAAGTAAGCAAACAAGCAATGAAACTCTAAACATAACTTTGGGAGATTTCAGTGGTGATCCACAGTTCAAGAGGAAAGATAAACATGGAAGAACAAATATGATTTTGGGTGAGTGGGGAAAGGGGACAGAAATAAAAGGAATATTGAATGGGAAAAGTACTATCATATGTGAAAACATAAACACATCATAAAGCTATGACATATAAACTAGTTAATACGAGTGTTTATATGGATATGTATAACTGAAAAGTTAGATATGGTTCAGAAATTGCTTCAATATAATCCAACTAATATTGCAAAAGTAACATTTTGTATCAGTTAGGAAGAGATGTTTTATTGAAATAAGTCATGTTGGGACAACTAAATTGACACAGAAAAAAATATCTCTAACTCAAATTTTTTCAAGTGGGTCACAGTTTTAATGATTAAAATGTAATCAGAATTATTCTAGAAGGAACATGCTCTATTTTCTTTACAATCTTAGATTAAGAAAGGGAGTCCCAATAAGACAAACAGAAACAAAAAATCCCTGAAAGATAGATTAGTTTGATTGCATATTAATACTATGTAGACTACACAGTTTTTTCTACATATGATTTTTAAAGTTATAAATAAAAATGGTCACAGTGCAAATAAAAAGTTAAAAACTATGATATCATGGTAACTTCTTTTAGAAAAAGAGATTTGACAAATAAGAAAATAGCTAATAACTCAAGTACATATCAAAGAATATGAATATGCATATTACAGGAAAAACTTATAAATATATGAAAAATGAGCCAATTTCATTAAAATAAAAAATGCACATAATCAGTAAGAATATACATATTTTTAATTTTACCAATTCCATTGACAAAGGTAAAAAGTTTATAATACATATTTTTAACAAAGTTTAGAAGATGAAACAGGCATTCTCATACATTGTTTCTGGGAATAGATATGGATTCAATATTTTTAGAAAACTTATAATGTGTCTACATGTCCCCTGTTAGGTATTAAATACATTATGGAATATTTATTCAACAGGATATTGTGGGATAACAAGCTAATAAAAAAATTTTCATAATATAATGAGATGCAGAACAACAAGAATGATTGTATGTATCTTAAAAATGTACTTTATGTGCATAGGCTATTTCTAGAA
Source organism: Spilogale gracilis (assembly GCA_004023965.1). Taxonomy (NCBI): domain Eukaryota; kingdom Metazoa; phylum Chordata; class Mammalia; order Carnivora; family Mephitidae; genus Spilogale; species Spilogale gracilis. The sequence continues at coordinate 7,472 of PITA01016101.1, read as the reverse complement.
ACAGACACAAGAAACTTAAAATTTAAAAATATTTTGCATGTATGAGATTCAGGAATTTAAATACTATGAAAGGCTTAAAATAAAAATAATCATACTCTGCTTCACTCCTCTCTACTTTTGGTATTGATCCTTAGTGACAACTACTTTTTAACAGCTTCAAAAACTTTTGCTATTGGTGACAACCTGGATGGACCTAGGGTATTACGCTAAATGAAATAAGTCAGAGAAAGACAAATATCATATGATAACTCATATGTGGAATCTAAAAGGCAAAACAAATGAATAAACAAACAAAAGCAGAATCAGACTGATAGAGAACAAAGTGGTGGTTGCCAGAGGGAAGGGGTAGGTAGATGGGCAAAAGGAGTGAAGGGGAGTGGGAAACACAGGCTTTCAGTAATGGGGTGCATAATTCATTAGAATAAAAAGAGCAGCATAAGGAATATTGTCAATGATATTGTAATAATGTAGGGGATAGTATTATAACAAGTAGTTACACTTGTGGTGAGCATCTTATAATGCATGCTGTATACCTAAAACTAATGCTAACATTGTGTAGCAACTATACTCAAAAGAAGAAAAAAATCCTCCAGGTAGTTCCTTGTATTTATTCAAATGATGTGATTTTTATGGCTTCTCTGGATTAAGCTTCTTTCCATTATATCTTTTGTTTTTCTTCTCTCGTATTACGATATAAGCCATTTATACCACCACTGCTTCTCCCTTGTCCTTTCTTTCAAAATATTCATGTCACCATTTATATTTTTTATTGTAACCATGTAAGTGTGAATAATTTATTTCTTATTTTCTTGTCCCATTAATATGGATGGTATTTACATTCCCACTTTACCTTGTAACCTGGCCCTGTCACCCCTCCCTACCTTCCATTCCCAAATATCTCTACAATTCAAGTTTTGACTGTTAATAAGGAAAGCAAAGGCACTTGATCTTATAACCATCCATCTTCTCAAGTTCAACATATTTGATATGAAGGGCAAAAGCAATAAGTAATGCTTATATTATTGTGATTATGTAAAGCCAAATGGTTATTATATTTCCTTCCTGACAGAGACTGCTTTGATTGTCCACATCTTCCTAGGCCATCTCAGATTTTATAGCTTTTTTCTTGTTCTTGGATCTGCTGCCCGCCAGTGTCAAATCTGACATCTCAAGCATATCATGGCCTGGCTTAGATCCCCTTTAAGGAAGAACTTGCCTCAGCAGCTGGAAATGCTGCCAGCCAGCTGCCTTTCCTCAGCGGGCAGCACTGTCACCCTGTCTTACACGCAGAGAGCTCTGCTGACCAAGGGCACACTCGCGGGGCTGGCGCTCCTCAGATGACTGATCCAGGCAGCAGAATGAAAGCCTTCCCATTTTTGGCCCAAGGGAGAACAATTAGGACAGACAGTAACAACCTCAGAGCTTCCCCAAGGGTCACTGAGGTTGCTTCTGATTTTGCACCAGAGCTTCCCTTCTCCCTCTACCCAATCCTCCTTCCTCCAGCCCTTTTTAAAGGTGTTGATCCCAAGGGTGCTACTTAATAAACATCCCTCATGCTAACTTCCATCTCAGAGTCTGCTTCCCCAAAGAACTCAACCTGCTGTTTTCACCTAACTGGCACCTTACCCAGGAACGCGGAGCTTTTGCCAAGAAACGCGACACCGGTACAACTTAAAACCATTAGCTCTCCAAAGGAGCTCTCTAGGAGCTGCTCCTCAGTCATCCCACTTGTGGAAAACTGTCTTCCTATAAGACAAGTCTGAATCTCACGCCCTTTAGCCCTTCACTCATTTCCTATGGAACAGCTCTTACCTCTTTTTTTAAAAAAAAGTTTTATGTATTTATTTGACAGAGAGAGAGAGAGCATGTGTGCCATGCAGGAGTTGGGGAAAGGGCAGAGAAAAAAGAGAGAGAATCTCAAGCTAGCTTGCCAGTATTCATGAGCCTGACATGAAGATAGATCCCACAACCCTGAGATCATGACCTGAGCTGAAACCAAGAGTCTGTCTTTTAACTGACTGTACTACCCAAGTACCCCAGCCCTTATCTCTTGAGGAAGCCCAAATCTAGCTCTGATCTGAAACTCAAACTCAAGAGAATCTGGTTCATATGTGACTGAGACACTGTTACACGTTTTTTGTCCTGCCTCAACTCCTCTCTCAGTGTCTCCCCTGTTCACTACCCTGTCTGAAGAACCCTTGATATGGGATGTCTATCAATTTCAGTGCTTTATTTGTCTTAGTTGGTTTGGACTGCTATAATGAAATAGCATTGTTCAGATAAACAACAGAAATCTACTTCTCAGAGTTCTGGAAGCTCAAAATCTGAGACCAGGGTTCCAGGACAGTTGGGTCTGTGAGATCCCTCTTGTGGGTTGCAGATTGGTGACTTTTCCTTGAATCCAAACAAAAAGGGTGAAAGAGTTCTCTGGGGTCTCTTTTATAAGGCCCTAATCCCATTCCTGAGGATGGGGCCCTCATGACCTAATTCTGTCCCTAACACCATCACACTGGACAGGTGAATTTTGAGAGGACATAAATGTCCAGTTCATAACACATCTTACTTCATCATAAGTAACTTATTTCATAACATGACTTTTCCTTAGATATAACTAATTATATCTTTTTATAATTTTTAGGGTCGCACAGAGAGGCCCTTCTCTCATCTCTTCATCAGCTTTGGGTGGTCAGTTCTGCTGGATGATCAACCAGTCCACCGGCTTACAGCAAATGCTAGCCCTGCTCTATGTCCACGGGGACTGGCCCCCCCTCTAGCCCTATTGCACAGTTCATCTGGAATTGAATCCACAATTCCTGGATCTTTTCTTTTCTTTTTTGGTTGATCCCCTCATTTTTGAAAAAGACATCCTCAAGTGATTCCTTGTCTATCCAGTGTATTGTGTTTTGCTTGTTTAGTTTGTTTGCTTTGTTATGTTTTCTCGGAATGGGATTTTGCTCTGGTTCCTTACCTAACTCCCACCCAAATGCATCTCCTTGAAATCTGTTAAACACATTAATCTTCAGATGGACACCCTTCTGTTCTTTTAAAATTTGCTCATGTATACTCTTTTAAACCCTCTTACTAATATATTATGAGGGAAAATGTGTCCACATGAATGCTTCCTGCTAGGAAACTTTGATCACCTACAAGAGAGGGACACTTCCTCTTTAACTGCAATTCTGAGTTGTTGGAAATTTTTATTGTGAAAGCACAGTCTTTTATTATTCAGTAAAAGAAAACTAATTTGACAAATGGCAACAGATTTAATAAGCAACTACTACATACCTGGCATTGCTCTAGACAGCTTTTGAGGTTCAAGGCTTTGAGCAAAATTCAACACCAATGTACAATTCAAAAAAGACCTGCCATTGAAACAGCACAGCAATTTCTGGATTTGTCACACTATGCTAGATGTCTGTGGAAGCCTATAGATTTTTAGTATGCTTTAAAAGTACAGTGAAAACAATCTTAATTTTAGCAGCTGAAATTTCCTACACTGTCATAATGTGGTCTCTGAAATAATTTTTAACATTATGTAAAATCTGAATCAGCAGCTTAAAGGGAGCTCATTTTTGCCACATAAAACATTTTTTCATTGTCCTATGTGTTTTAGAATAAGTTCAGCTATAAATTTATAATCAGAGTCAAGCAAAATGGATGAGAAAACCTTCCAGGTTACTCTAGATATTAAATGAGAAAATAGTCAATTGATTTATGTCATATGGTTCCTTAAACCCAATGCGTGTTAAGATATAATGAGTTTTTACCCATTCTATATGCATTTAAAGCATATTTAAAAATACATAGGTAATGCTTTCTTTAATTTTCACAATTGACCTAATTTATAGGAAATCCACTCTCAATTTTAGATAAGTTTCTATGTTTACATTCATTTTTCAAGTATAATAATAGAATATTGGGGTAGCAGAGGAAATAAAGGCACTGACACTTTTTGAATGCCTTCTAGTTACCAAGCACTGTGAAAGCTATTTTCTAGACTGCTGGTTCTCTCGCTATGAAATCAGAATACTAATATCTCTTCTCTCAGAGTTCAAATGAGGACTGAGTATGTCTAACACACAGTCAGTATTCAGTCAGTGATGTTATTTCCCTTCATAATCCCATCTTCATGGATTAACTGACATGAGATTGGTCATATTCCTATGAAGGGAAACAGCTATTTCAAGGAAACAATTTTTTCAAGGCTGCCAATAGAGTCGCTGATACTACTGCTTAATCAAATAAGAACCTCAATAACACGGAAAGAAAGCTGTCTTGGGTACCCAGGAAGCTGCTCTTTATGTGCACATGGTCTAAGTAAAAGGATATGAGGCTGGGTTCACAGCCCAGGAGTGAAACCCAATCTTGTGCCTTTGTATTTGGTTACATTGCAAATCTGTCTCATTGCAATAAGAAAAGCAAAGCAAGACAAAAAACCAAAAAACCCTGATTTTTTAAAATTACATTATTTTATTTGTTCAGTGTTCCAAGATTCATTGTTTATGGCCCACACCCAGTTGATTTTGGTTTTTAACTGACCCCCCTACACTTTAGCAACTGTGACAAAGAGGCAAATTATTTAACTTCATATCCAGCCTGTAGCATCATATGACATTTGGTAATATGTATATGCACACAAAGTGTTAACCACTGCTGGTACTCTGTGATGGTTAATATAAGAATAATCAAAATGGGATGCTGTTATCATGTCGTTGATTTCTGAAACATACTTCCAACACAAGTCAAAGCATCACCTCTGAGCTGAAATTCAGCACACTCATAATCTATTTTTTCATTCTCTTGATCAACAAATATTTACTGAGGACCTATAATATGCCAGACACTGTTTACACACTGCATTAATATTGGTGAAAAAAAATGGGTCCCAAAAACCTCCCCCCCAAAACAAAATAAAAACCTACTCTCAAAGGACTTGTCTTTTAGAGGGTAAAGATGGTAAGTATAATAAATAAATAAATGATACAGTATGTTAGAACATGCAAGTTCTATGAAGATTAAAGTGGGAGGAACATATAATATAGGTGGAAAATGGGGGGGTTGCCATTTTAATTTGATCAAAGAGGTCTCGACTAGGAGATGACATTTGAGCAAGGACCTGAAATAGAAGATGAAGCAAACCGTGAGGATTCCAGAAGGAAAAGCATTCCAAGCATAGAGAATAGCAACTGCAAGTCTATGTGAGGAAAAGGAGAGCAAGAAAGCTAGTGTGGCTGGAGCAGAAAGAGCAAAAGGGAGGGCAGAAGCGGATGAAGTCTGGGGAGAGGGTGGGTGTGTGGCTCTACAGGACATTTAAGGACTTTGGTTTTGTCCTCAGTTTGCATATATTTATGTATAGATAGTTATTTTTATGGCAATATTCATAAAACTCAGTTGGCTAAAAACATAAACTTTCTTGTTCTGTATCATTAAAAAAATTGTGGCAGGAGTAAAAAGCACCTGAAAAAGAGTATTCTTTATTAATAAATTTTACCCAAGGACAATTTTTTTTCTAAAGAAAGCTTATTTATAACATGCAAAAATTTCTAATATTAACCTCCAGTACCCACCCACAAGTTTCATACCCTGCTTGTTTTTAGCATTGGATTAACTGATGTACACAGTGATATTTATGCAAATGTGTCATAGACACTAATTTGAACAGATGTTCAGATTTTCTTTTTTAAGGCACTGAAAGTAAAAACCACATTTCTGGGTTTCCATTGAATCGATGCAATGTCTAAATTCTGATGATATAATCCTGGTTTCCTACTGTGATCTGGAGTGACCATGTAATTTTATCATCCAAAACAGGACACATTGGTGGAGGGCAAATGCTAAATTGGAAGGGCATGAATCTAGATTGTCCCAAATGAACAGAATATATGGACCCCAGAGAGAGATCGAACAACGGTTTTGTAGTTAAGCCGATCTAGAATTGAATCGCTCCCTTTGTAGATTGAAACACACTACATCGGCTGTTTTAGACCCATAATGTAGAGTTATAAATCCTAGCACACTGTTGCTTGGGAGGATTTATTCCGATGAAAACACATGCAAGTCCAGTACAAAGTCATTACAGGAATGGGATCTCAGCAAACATGGGAGATAGGAAGAATTATGTTCAATTATTAAAGAAGTCATTGAAAGGGGATTATTATAGAAGTTTCCTGGGCTAAGTTCCCTATAACTATAGCAGTACAGAACCATAGTTAACTCGGTGAGCATCAAAGTAACCAGCAGTGATTCTGAGAATACTTTGGCATACATAATAGTAGCGTCCTTATTTCTTTAACTAAAATCATAACCATCAAAGTGATGGAATCATGAAACATAATATCCATAGTCTTACCACTATCTATGTACAATAAATGTCATAACTGAAAAAATCATTTTTAAGTTTTTAGGTAGCAGATGGATTTAAAAGGATAAGTTTTGATAACAAAAGTTTCTTTGGTAAAAATTTTCCCCTCCTCTTAAAATTATAATATAATGCTCTATATACTTGTAAAAACACATTTGACACCAAATTGTCTTACACTTCAGATTCCTATGGGTAATCACAGGAGACTGGAATCTTTATGGGACACTCTAGGTTCTTGAGATTTAATAACATGTTCAATTTTCATGTGAAATACAACTTTGAGGGTACCAGCAAAAGATTCTAAGATGCTTTCTACACAAAGACATTGACATAGTTTCATTTTCTGAAATTAAAGATATTCAGACCCTTTCTCTACTCTTTCAAATTACTTTAATCCAACTTACTTGCTTTTATTTCCCATGTTTTATCCATACAATTTGACATTATGCACCATCTCAATTACAATTGACTCAGTCCATTACCTACTTTGTCCCCAAATTCACTTCAATTATTACTTTTCCTTCATTTTATTACTAAAATATCTATTTCTATTTTTAACTATTTCACACCCAAGTACACACATATATATTCAAGATACAATTAAATACATTAGATATCTATTCAAATAATGTATGTAATATTTTTACTAAATAAAAGTTGTTTATTTTGTGATTGTAAAACATCGGAATGACTTTTTTTCCCTTCTGACTTATTTGAAATTTACACATTTTAACACTTTTTGAAGAGATTTCTAAGTATCAATTTCCAGTATGATAATGTGAATCTAATATAAAGTTTTTTATTTTTCTTATGTTAATAATCCACCAAGTATGAGAAATGCATCATATGGTCAGAAAAAAGAATCCTCACACAAGAGATTATCTTCAACAAACCCGATTTTTTTTTTTTTTTTTTTTTAGCTTGGCAATGAGAAGCTACCCTCTGGCACCATCTATTGACTGCATTGCTTTACTTTCTAATCAAACCACATGCAAATTAGTAGCGAATGAATAAAACATGAACTTTTCTTCCTCATTTTTCATTAATGATGAGTAGCCTGGGCCATGACACTGACAGTAGTTGATGCATTCAGCTATGTCAGTAAATTTAA
>PITA01016100.1:0-47681 GCA_004023965.1 Spilogale gracilis | reverse complement strand
ATATCCTGCAGCTCTGTGGAGGAGATTGTCAGGGCTCTTAAATGGTTAAATAAAGGGCTTAAGATAAGACATAAAATTGTACTAACAAGGACATTGCCACACACACAAAGGATCCATAAATAAAGAGTTCTGTATCCAGTCATAGAAAACAGGCTTGAGGGGTGCCTGGGTGGCTCAGTTGGTTAAGCGACTGCCTTCGGCCCAGGTCATGATCCCAGAGATCCGGGATCGAGTCCCACATCGGGCTCCCTGCTCGGCAGGAGGCCTGCTTCTCTCTCTCTCATTCCCCCTGCCTGTGTTCCCTCTCTGGCTGTGTTTCTCTCTGTCAAATAAATAAAAAAAAAAATCTTAAAAAAAAAAAAAAAGAAAACAGGCTTGAGCAAATGCTTTTACCTTTGCAAAAGAAGTTCTCTCTCCTTCCGCCAGACAGACTAACTTTTGGTCATTGTATTAATAATGTAGCTAAAACTTTGTACACAACTCATCTAAGCCTTTCAATTGCCTTTTTGTTTGTAAGACCTGCTTTAAAAACACCACATCATTAGTCTACCCTTTATCGTCTAGGCGCCAAATGTAAGAAACTGTAAAAAACCTTACTGAACAACAAGTCCTTGGTTTGGTTTAAGGAGTTAACTCTGAGCTATAGATAGATGCCCCTGCAAAAACATGTTTCACTAATCAAAGCACTATGCTTTTCTAACAAAGACACTATGTAATCAAAAATCACTCTCTGTACTTGTTGCCTATAAATAAAGACACTGAGAGCCAGCAAGGCAGAGATGCCTGGCAAGTGATCGGAAAAGAATCTTCAGGGCTCTCTCATTTCGTATCCGGGACTCCGTCACCACTTTCTGGAAACCCTGACTGTTGCTGGGGCTGGCTCCCGGCAATGCACATCTTACAAATACCACTCCAATATTTAAATACCTGTGGAATTACAAATTAAAACATTAGGGGGCGCCCGGGTGGCTCAGTAGATTAAGTGCCTGACTCATGATCTCTATTCAGATCCTGATCTCAGGGTGATGAGATCAAATCCCCACCCCCAGACAGAGTCAGCTTGAGATTCCACTTGAGATGCCTTCTGCCCCTCCCCCCACCCACGCATGCACGCACACACATATTCTCTCAAGTAAAGTCTTGATGTAAAAAATTAAGCAAAAAGTGGATGCTCAGCGCCACTGGAAAATATTACTTCATTTTAGATGAATCTATGAATCCATACTGAGACCCTCTGACAACTTGCCTTTCCTCTCACCTCCTGCTGCTGCCCTCATTCCTCCTGATTTCCAAAGCAGTGTCTGTTTCTGACAGCAGCACAACCCAGAAAGCTTCCTAGCATTTAAAAAAAAATTGTATTCTTGAACTATAGTTAACACACAATGTTATGTTATTTTCAGGTCTACAACATAGTGATTCAACAATTCTACACTACACAGTGCTCCCCAGAAGTGTCGTCACCATCTGTCCCCATACAATGTTATCACAATATTAGTGGCTGTATTTCCTATGCTAGACTTTGTATCCCCATGACTTACTTCTTTTATTACTGGAAGTTTGTACCTCTTGATCCCCCTCCTCTATTTCACCCTTCCCCTTCTCCACACCCTCTGGCAACCACCAGTTTGTTCTCTGTATTTATGAATCTGTTTCTGTTTTTTAAGTTTCATTTTTTTGGATTTCACATATAAGTGAAATCATGGTATTTGTCTTTCTCTGAAAAGATTCTCAGCATCGCTAATCATTAGGGAAATACAAATCAAAATCACAATGAAATTTCACCTCACACTTGTCAGAATAGCTGTTATCAAAAAGACAAGAAATAAGCGTTGGCAAGGATGGGGGGTAAAAGGAACCCTCAGGCCTTGTGCGTTGGAATTAAATTGGTGCAGCCACTGTGGAAAGCAGTGAAATATAGAAATGCCACATTCTGGTAATTCTACTACTGGATATTTACCCAAAGAAAATGAAAACACTAATTTGAAAAGATACATGTGCCCCTATGTTTATTGCAGTGTTGCTCACAATAGCCAAGATATAGAAACAACCCAAGTGTCTACCCACAGATGAAAGGAGAAAGAAGATGTGGTGTATGTGCAATGAAAAATTATTCAGCAATGAAAAAAAGAATGAAAGCTTGCCGTCTGGGGCAACAAGAATGAATCTAGAGGGTATTGTGCTAAGTGAAACAAGGCAGACACAGAAAGACAAATACCTTCATAGCATTTTGACAAAGACATCTTTTGTTTTGAAGTAAGAAGTGTGGAGCAGCATTCCCCAGGATCCTGAGTGGCGTTACTGATGAGAACAATGATGTGTAAGGTTATGGGTCCTGCTGTTACAGTGCTCAACTCCAGACCAAGTGCCAGGTGTTCCTTAATAAACTTCGATTTTTGTGTACACCGCTGACATGCAGAATCCTTTAAAGCCCAGGGCTCAGGACAGCGGCCCATCTTTCTAGGTGTGAGACTGACACTGAAGGCGCTTGTAGGACCCCTGTGGCTCCCTGGCTAAGGGCCATTTGGGAACAGCTGAATCAGCCACTGGAACTTAGCAGAACACCCTAAAGTGAGATCTCCAAAGACAAGAAGTAATCAAAGGAAACGACTTGGAGATAATGATAAGCTCCCTGAAAGTACACTGTATTTTCCACCCTGGGAGTATACTCAGAAAGCCACATAAGGTTTACCCAAAGGGAGAGCTTCTAAATACCCAACTGGCTGATCACACTTCTCACTTCCTGAGGGCCACGGTATCCCACAAGGAGGTGCCCATTTCCCAATGCACTATGTAAGCTAATTTTGATGATAGAATTGGATTGTGAAGTCACAGTTTCTCTCATTTATTTATTCAACCTCTGCTCTCCTGTACTATTGGTATTCTGGCCTCCTCCAGATCCATTCCAAATACTAAGGCACATTGCTTTGGGGGAAAGTTACTGACAATGTTAGTAGCATCAGTCCCCTCCCTGAGTCTTTGGAAAGACCCTTTTGCACAATGCCTAATTCCCTAAATTCAAAGAGAAGAGCAGCTGACACTTAGCCCCTAAAAGACTTCCTTTTCTTCCCCTTGCTGTTTTGGATCTGACAAAGTTGTACTCATGTCTAAATATAAGAAAGGAAGAAACAAAAATCCTAAATAGTGGTAATTAGTGCTAAGCCATGGCTAAGTCAAGTGACCTCCTTCTGTGCCTGCTTCCGTTGTATCTTTGCTGTTAGCCACTCTCCCCACAAGACCCGAATCCTGCTTTTTATAAATCATGAGGAAGTATTTAAATATAAAATTTCACACAAACAGACTCAAAGTTATATCGGTCTCTGGATAGAGATGAATTTAACCGGATTAGTCAAATCTATTCATTGTTCTCTTTGTAACTTTTTTTTGCCTCCCTTTTAGTTTTTGAAATTTGTCTTCATCTAGTCTGCCCATGGTGCTTGGAGTTGGGACAGCCAGAGTGTAACCACAAGGCTCCCCTCAGCTGACACCCTGAGATGGGCATGAGAGAAAGATGGAAAAAAAACCAATTCAGTGACATTGCTGAGTCTGCATCAATCTGGTACCACTATTCCAGACTTCATATTTCATGAAACTAATGAACCTGTTTTATCTAAGCCATTGTCATTCAAGTGATGATTGTACATATTTGAGTTATAACATGGTCCGCCCTTTAGGAAATACTGTCATAAATATTGGTGGCATTCCTCAGGGCTCTGTTCTAGACCTTGTTCTCTTCTTACACCTTTCCCTTGTGTGATCTCATCCATTCCCTTGCCTTTAAATATTATCTACCCTGAAGACTCCTGAAGTGTTTCTGGCCCAGACTCTTCCTTTGAACCCCAATGGAACAAACTCTGCAATGGACATCACCACTTGGATTTCTCCCTGGCACCTCAAACTCAACATGTCCAAGCTTGAAGTTATGATATACTCCTTTGAACCTGTTTATCCCCCAGATTTTATCATCTCAATAAAATGGCACTGTCATCTACTCAATAGCTTGAGCTAGAAACCCATGAATCGTCATTACTTCCTCCTTTTCCCTCCTTGTAACATCTGATCAATCACCAAGTCTTATTGTGTCCTCTCCTCTCCATCCCTACTGCTGCTCCCTCAGCCAAGGCCACTGTTGTGTGTCTTTTGACCACCGCCATGGACTGCCTCCTGACTTGGCCTCTCCAGTTGTTTCTCTACATTGCAGTCAAAGTGATCTTTCTCATATTCAAAACTAATCAAATCCCTTCTATTTGACTCATAAGAAGTCCTTGCTGTCCATTCCCACTGCATCTGGTGAGGCCTGTAATGTAAGCTTCATTGTGCTTTTATTGAATTTATTGTCTGCTGCCCCACTAGACTCTAAGCTCTATGGAGCACAGGAACTGCCGTATATCCCCTCACCTGTGCCTGGTACACAGTAGATAATAAATGTGAAGTCAAAGGAATGGATGAGTTTATAATGTTGTTTTGTAAACTATGACTTTTGACCCATCAGTGCATCACAAAATCAACCAAGTGGATTTATAATAAGCTTTCACTTTAAGTAGAAGAAAAAAATAGATGAGAGTAGTATGTAATAAAGATATTATTTCATGCAACTTTTTATTATAAAATGTAAAATATGTTTCTCATAGTGAGTTGCAGTAGAATAAAAATCAAAGCCACTGGTCTATCACAAGCAAGCATTTTTTTCTATAAGGAGAAAAAGCAAAACTTAAGGAAAAACTTAGGGGGGAAAATGGTCGAACCCTTTGGCGACTGAAAAGGACTCCTGCCCTAGGGGATTTGTACTTTTACAGATTTCAATTGAAGGAAGAAATTGCCTACTTTAGAGTTTTAGGTTTCTGTAAGCAAATGACAAAAGAACTTAAAATCCTCCACAGATCCTGCCTGACATCTACAGCCACAGGCTGATTAAGCCTAGGAGTGCTATTTAATTCTATTTCCTCTGAAAGTACATCCTAAGCATATTTTGTCTTGTGTCTTGGAGAAGTTGTGGACTGGCTGTTTCTCCAACCTTCTCTGTTGGAGAGCAGAGGGCCTGAGCCAATGAGTGCTGCAGTTCTGTTTCCATAGCAATGAAAGAAACAAACCTTTGCCTGCCACCTCCCAAGGACAACCCTCACAACTCCAGGCCCAAGTCAAGAGAGTCTGAATGGAAAGTTGGCTTTCTCCTCTAGTTTGACTTCCATTGCAATATTGAAAGACTCAAACTGGACCGTTCTTACGTGGGAAATTTGTCCTCACGCCAGTTCAGCCTTTGTAAACAGCCTTTGACAGGATTCACTGGATATCTGTCTCTTCGCCCTACACATACTGTGGATTTTCTGCTTTAGCATTTCAGTCACTTGGAGTCTCGAGTTCTGGAACCTCTGGATTTGATCTAAAAGAAATGCTGATTTTATGTTGATGAGAAAGAGTTTCTCTGTGGTAACTTTAAGACTCTTGACTTGGAGAAGAACCCATGAGAGAAATAAATCTTTGAGCAGTCCAAGGTAAGCCCTTTGGAAAAGATGTTTTATGTAATATTTTCATCTGGTCATTAGCACGAACTTGTGACATTTCTGAAGGTTCAGTTGGCTTACTGGTAACTACAGTGTCACCACATGACACATTCAGTCCACTGAGCCTCAGGCAAAATCGTCAGGGAGAAATACAGAAAAGGAAAAGAGTAGGTAGAAAGAATCCTAAATCACAAATGGGTGTGCATGCCTAGGCACACACACTCACACACACTCCACCTCTATATTCTTAAAGCCATACAACAGAACATCAGGCCACTTGAAAGCAGTAAGTAGATCTATCTATGCTGATATGGAAATACCTACTAGATATTCTGTTATGTAAGAAGAACAAGACATGGCATAGTGTGTAAAGTATAGTCATTTATGTAAAAATTTTTAGGGATTTTACATATATATATATACACACATGTATGTATATGTATACATACATGAATATATATATTCATAGAACATATCTGGAAATACATCCTCAGTAAAAACCTGTTAACAGTGATTTCCTTGTGGGAGAGTACTAGAAGTAAAAGGCTATTGTTTAACTGATATATAGTCATTGAAATATTGTTATATTGCCATACTGGTTGTATATACAGTTAACCCTTGAATAACAACCTTGAACAACACCAGGGGTTGGAGCATTGACCTCTGGGCAGTCAAAAATCCTACTGTAACTTTTGACTCCTCAAAAAAATACAACTACTAGTGTTGACCTACTGGGCTACTGGTGACCAGAAGACTTACCCATAACATACAGTTGATTAATACATATTATTTTTTTAAAGATTTATTCATTTATTTGAGAAAGAGAGAGAGAGAGAATGTGTGTGTGCACAAGGGGTTGGGGCTGAGGGAGAAGAAGAGAGAATCTTAAGCAGACTCCATGCTGAACGCAGAGCCGGACATGGGCCTTGATCTTACCACCCTGAGATCATGACCTGAGGTGAAACCAAGAGTCAGACACTTAACCAGACTGTGCCACCCAGGTGCCCCTATTTTTTTAAGACTTATTTATTAATTTTAGAAAGAGAGACTGCATATTTTTATCTTATATGTATTATATACTACAGTCTCATGTTAATATCTAACTTTCTTAATGTTTTCAGTATTCCTGGGCTACATGCTTCATCTGCAAGTTTTTTCATATTGTTGCAAATATCCAAAAAATTTTCCAATATATTTAGTGAAAAAAATCAACATATAAGTGGACCTGTGTTGGTTAAATCTGTTTGTTCAAGGATCAACTATACACATTGTCCAAGCTCCTCAAATGTCCTCCCTGCTACTTTGGGTGCCCCAGCTCTTCCCCTGGTCCCCCAGACCTGCTCATGATTAAGCAGCTAAGGGTTTACTGCCCAGCACAAACCAGCGCAAAGGTAGGAGTGGAGTCCTACGGGGCCTCATTCCAGCCCTATGGACCATGTCTATACTGATGGTTCAACAGCCTTGTCTTACTAGTTGTCAAATATTTTGGATATTTATCCCCATCACTGTTCAGAGGAAGGCCTTCACTTTTTAAGAGCAAAGGACTATACACCGAGGCACAGTTTACAACAGAAAAAAAAGGAAACAACCAAATGTTCATCAATACACAATTGGCTAAAAATATAATGGGTATGGTTGTAGGATAGAAATTTACACAGTTATGATGCTAAACAAATCTTAGACTTGTTTTATAGATTTGCCTTAAGTATGATTTAAATTGTGGGTTTGCTTTAAATTTGTTTTAAAATATTTGTTTAAAATAATCTGGTATTAGAGGAGTGGACAGGGTACAGAGGCATGTGATTAGCTACAAATTGCCAATTGTCAAAGCTGGGTGACAGGTGAGTTCATTATACTGTTTTTCTCTACTTTTATACATTTAAAAAATGTATCCACAGTAAACTTAAGTTTAAAAGACTATGATATGTCTATGATTACCAACATGAAAAGAAGCTCATAGCATTGTTGATTAAAAGTATACATAGAAAGTATGTATAATTTCTTCCCATTTATGGAAAATTATATAAATCTGTTTCTTTAGAGAGAATTCTAGAATTTATTAATCAAAATATTTCCAGTGGTTGTCATGTTAGTATTCCAGATAATTTTTACTTCTTTAGGCCTTCCTATATTATGATTTTCTTTAGTGAGCCTATTTCAATTTAACACACACACACACACACACATATTCTCTCCAAATATTAGAAATAAAAGCTTCTGTGTACAAAAATACCACTAGGGTTTGTAATATTCCTAAACTCAGTTACCAGTTTTTGAGAACCTAATGTGTACAAGGCAGTGTGCTGAGAGCATTTCTGACTTAGTCTCATCTCATGTGTGTGACTGTCCAATAAGTGGAACTTCCATGTCCCCATTTTGCAGATGAAGAAACTGAGACCCTGAAAAGTAAAAATAAATGTCTTGAGATCCCACAGTTATCAAGTAGAGGAGCTATTATGCAAAGTCAGGCCCACCTAACGCCAAAAACCAAGGAAAATATTAGTAAGGAATGTTGTAGGGGAAGAAAAAAAACCCCATAATCCCGATATTCTGACCCGATTTTCATTTTTAACCATATTCTTTTCTAACTTTTCTGCATATAGATACATAATTTTACATAATTGTATCCATTGCATATATACCATTTTATATCTTTGTTCTTGACCATTTCTTCATGTTCCCACAGGCTGTCAAATAAGCCATTAAAATCTATGTAAAACTCTCATTGAGTGACTGTACAATAATTTACCAATCATTTTGGTTTTTTAAACTCTAATTTTTCATACTATCTGTAACATTGTGAAAATGATGACATTTTTGTAGTTCCTCTGTGGATCTCCTTCCTCCTTGTTGAGCCACTCAGTTTATCAGTCAGGCAACAAATATTTATCCAGGACCCATTGTGAACGAGTCACTGTGCCAGTTTCCATGGGGACACAGAGAATGACTTGGTGGAGTCCTGCCCTTCAGGAATGGCACAGTGCGGTTGGCCAGGCAAGAAATGGAATAAAGAATGCGGTTGGGAACTGGCCTCCTTGGCCTCACTGCCTCTGCCAGGGACTCCTGCCAAGTTACCCAAGTTCAGGACTGCCTCCTATCCTTGCAGGAAGCAGACACCAGGTCTGAAGCAAGAGCAGAACTCCCTTCTTGCCATTGCTATATCTGCCTTTCAGGTTCACCTGAATTCTAGCCCCTGTGGCCTGGGTGCTCCACCCCAATTGCCTTGTCTCCCTGAGATCTCCTGACTAGGCTCCAAAACACAACAAAACACAGTTAGATGTGTGTGTGTGTTGGGGGGGGGGCTGTCACCCAGTCTTTAGGCCCGTGCTGTTTACCTAGTCCCTTGGCTGCATGGCACCCTGCCCCCCCCCATCCTGTAGGACTACCTCCACCTACACAGCCTGCCTTCCTTCCAAGGCTGGCTCTCCTCCCCTGGTTCCACAGCCCACTCAGCTCCCTTTCTGATGGCTACCCCCATGACCACAAGTTTCCTAAGGGCATGGGGCCAGCATGTAGTACCCTGCCACAGCTAGCCCAGTCCTCACGGCGAGAGTATTTTTCCTGTTATTTTTTTTTAAGATTTTATTCATTCATTTGAGAGAGACAGAGACAGAGAGAGCACAAGAGGGGGAGAGTCAGAGGCAGAGGGAGAAGAAGCAGACTCCCTGCTGAGCTGAGAGCCTGACCTGGGACTCAATCCCAGGATCTAGGGATCATGACTTGAACCGAAGGCAGACGCTTAACCATCTGAGCCACCCAGGTGCCCCAGTATTTTTGCTGTTAAATGAGCATTTACAGGTAGCCCAGGGGTCACATCATCATTTTGAGTCTGTTTTCTCATCTGTAAAATGGACTCCATATTATGGTTACATTTCACTCTAAAAGTCATTAACCCATGCAATTGGGTTTCTCAAGTATTGGTCACATTACACAAAAAAAGTTTATCTCGTTTTTCAGTTGATTCTTAAATTTATTCCAATGTATAACTGGAAACCAGCCACTGGCTTAGAAATTGAGTTAAATCTCCTGTCATCATAATCTCTCTGTGGGCCTGTTGGTTTTCCTAACATTATTTGGCATTGGTTATTATTTCCTATGAAATAACCCACTGATACCATTTAAAAAGTAAATTATGTTACAAGTTTATTAATGAAAAGTTAGAGTTTCTGCCCTTGTCCCTCAGTTCCCCTGCCTTCCCAGTTCTACTCCTTTGCATGCTCCTTAGGGGCAACTATTTTCAACCCTTGAAACTATTTCTTTTTGAATTTAACTTCATACTTCTGAATAACTTACCTCCCCTCCATTTTTTTAATCCTTCAGTTTAAGCCATTGTCTATTGATTTCCTGATGTGATAGATGGGGATTTGGCCCTTATAGGCCCATATTCCATTGCCCTCCCCTGCTCTTCCAATGTAGTCCCAATTCACTTTTTGGTTACATCACTACTAAATGTTTGCATTAATATATATGAGTGTGTACCTTACTATAACCATATTTACTTTCTTCTGTAATATTTTGTAACCTGGAGTCATTATGCAATTTTTATTTTCTTAGGTTTCTAGTTTCTATTGGTAATTTCATCCCAATTTCTCTGTTTCCTATTACAGCTGCTCTGTAAAAAATGACCACAAATTTAGTGGCTTAAAACAACATCAATTTATTCTCCCACAGTTCTGAGGTCAGATATCTGAAATGGGTCTCCCTGGGCTAAAATCAAGGTGTTGGCAGGACTTGGTCCCTTCTGGAGGCTTTAGCAGAGAATCATTTCCTTGCCTTTTCCAGCTTCTAGAGGTGCCCACATTCCTTGGCTTGTTACCCCTCCTGATCACTCTAACTCCTCTTCCGTCATCATATTTTCTTCTCTGACTCTGACTCTCCCTCTAATAGGAGGTTTATGAGGACCTTGGTCTCACGCAGATAATCTGAGATCATCTCCCTTCTCAAGATCCTAATCTTAATCATAGCTGCAGATCCTCTTACAGTGCATAAGGTAACCTATCCACAGGTTCCAGGGATGGGTACATGGACATTTTTGCGGGAAGGGCGCCTCATCTGGCCTACTACGTGCTCTAACAGATATGCCAGAAGCCTGTCCATGTTATCCAACAACCCACCAGTTGCAAGTCTTGAGTCTTTGAGGGACTTCGATGCAGCAATTAGCCCCTTCTGGTTTGTACCCACTTTGCAGGTGTGTAGGCTTCAGCTTCCAGTTTTGTGTTTTGTGGGGGAGTTATTGTATCAAACTTGCATGGACAGCCCTTGTACACTTCTGTCTCCTCCCCACTGTTCTTGTCAAATGAAACCTCTTTTAATCCTCGAATTGGGGGAAAAAAAGCCAGTCCTTCCTTCTGTGTGTCTCCTTTGCTCTCACATGGCTACTGCACTCATGACACTTAGGACGCCATTATATGTGGATTTTCCTCCCACCAAGTAACACCAGTTGGGAGTCCTATAATTTAACTCGATTCTGACACATTCTAGCTGGAGATAGCTCCGGACCCTCAGGTAAGGATTCAGTACCACAAGACCATGCACCGTACCCTGGCCCAGCTGCCAGAGATGCGAATCATAAATCCGTGTTGTCATCTGGGCTTCGGACCCATCAGCTACAAACCAGAGGTTCCCATGACCCCATCCTTAGGTTCAATTAATTTGCTGGAACAGCTCACAGAACTCAGGAAAACAGTTACTTGCATTTACCAGTTTATTAAAGGATAAGACAAAGGATACAGATGAACAGCCAGATGAATCAATACAAGCAGTGAGGTCTGGGAGAGTCCCAAGAACAAAAGCTTCCATCCTCATGGAGTCTTCCACCCTCCCATTGTGGATGTGTTTGCCAACCCGAAGCCCACGGGACCCCATACTTCTGGGAGTTTTATGGAAATTTCCTCATGGTATGATCATTATTAACTCCATTTCCAGCCCCTCTCCCCTCCTTGCAGCATGTGGGCAGGGACTGAGGCTGAGAACTCTTAACTTTTTAATCAAGTCTTATAATTCAGGTGACCAGCCCCCATCCTGGAGCACACAGAGTTGCTTCATTAGAACAACAATACTCCTAGTGCTCTTATCACTTGGGATTCACAAGTGTTTCAGGACCCCTGGGTCAGAAAGTGGGAGCAAAGACCAATATATAGTTTTTCTCTTATCACACAATCCTATACTATCATTGTAGTGGTGTTCTGGAAAACAAAGAAGATAAACAAAATGTGGGAGCGCCTGGGTGGCTCAGTTGGTTGGGCAACTGCCTTCGGCTCAGATCATGATCCTGAAGACCCAGGATTGAGCCCCACATCAGGCTTCTTGCTTGGCGGGAGGCCTGCTTCTCCCTCTCTCACTACCCCTGCTTGTGTTCCCTCTCTGGCTGTGTTTCTCTCTGTCAAACAAATAAATAAAATCTTAAAAAAAAAAAAATGTGGTCAGTCCTCCCAGTTTATTTGATAGTTGTCTTCCACACAGACATTTATAATAGAGATTTGGGGTTTTGTTTTCATGGAGCCAAGAAGGAAGAATTTTGTCCTATAATTTGGGCAGGTGAACAGGAATGAGAAACTGGGACATTCACTTGCACTGTAATTTGAGTAACAGAGTTAATTTTCCAGGAAATTCTGTGCAAGACCTACCGTAGGAGCTTCTCCTCGTTTCAGTGAGAGCTAGTGTGGCCTGATGGAACAAGGGTTTGGGAGTCTGTTCAACTTGTGCTTATTCCCAGTCCTGCAACTTGCTACCTTTGTGATCATTCTGAGCCTCATTTGTAAAATTGGGATAACAATAATTGGTCATTTATTGTGTACATGGTTTTCAGTAAACACTCAATGATGGCAAATCTTAAATTGCTTTCAAGTCAAGTCACAAAGGGTGAGATGTTATTCTGTAGTCAAGAGCTTGCACCAGATCAACAGCTTCCAGAATCTACCATCCTACTATCTGTGCTTTGGGTCTTTGCTGGGTCCTTTCTAATTGGTTTCTTTTTTTTTTTTTTTTAAGATTTTATTTATTTGACAGCGAGAAACACAGCCAGAGAGGGAACACAAGCAGGGGGAGTGAGAGAGGGAGAAGCAGGCTTCCTGCCGAGCAGGGACCCCGATATGGGACTCGATCCCGGGTCTCCGGGATCATGACCTGGGCCGAAGGCATTCTCTTAAACAACTAAGCCACCCAGGCGCCACCTCTAATTAGTTTCTAAGTGTTGTTTCTTTGACTCTGAATGGTATAACTCTGCTGTTACATTCCCACTTTAGCAAGAGCCTCCTGATCTAGCAGCCAAGACCGCCTCTGACCTCCTGCCATGTACCCCAACCCTCTTATCTACTGCACCTGCTGGGACCCCTGGAACTTGGGACCACGAAAGCTAATCAAGACCCCTCGGCCACCAACCAAGACCTCCATAGGGAAACCCAAGTAAGGATTATAAGAATGAAATAGGACCTGGGGACTAAGGTTTCCACTTACAGTCTTCTTTCTCTTACAATATTTCCAGTCAACTAGGCAACAAAATCCCAAGGAGACCAAAAGCCTACATTTACACAGCTCTCCCAGCCTACCTGTTGGCAGCACAATTGCTCTTGCCAGTCCGACTTAGGCTCAGTGTCATTTTAAATGAGGAAATCTCAGAGTGAGTGGAACAGGGAAAGGGCAGCTTCCAACCAAAGGGCCCCAGAGCCCTCATGGGGGAAAAGCTGTGATGACAACCCAGGGTCCCCTGGGAAATGAACCTCCTCAAGTAAACCTTCTGCTAGAGACTCCCCAAGACCTTCCTGACTTTAAAGATTTCAGCAGTTGGAACATGTATTCTAATTTTGGGTCATCATGGCAGCCATTGACCTAATCTGAGAATGCTAAGACAGGTGTCTGAATTTCTCATTTTCTCTCTTCCATCACTTATTTTTCACTTTCAGGCTAACTCCTCTTCCACCAGCTGCAAAAAAACAAAGTTATGTTCAACCAACAACAAGACATGTTGTCGCCCCACAGTGAGTATTTTTATGTCCATGAGGGCAGGAATTACCGGAATCCACTATGATTTCCCCCAAACCTCAGATCCTACATGTAAATTGTGTGGCCCTCTATACCCACAGCTTTCAAAGTCACAACAAATGAGCTCTCAGTTAGGGTGCCCCTGAGAGCCACTATTTCCTCTCCTACAAGGAACAATATGCAATGCATGTCATAGGCAAAGAGCCCTGGGGAGCTTCCCTGGCTTTATTGAGATAACTCATCCTTTTACTGATTACTTTTCTATGTCTAACATTTTCTATAGCTTGTAGATCTGTTTTTACTCAAAAGTTAAATTGTTATCCATCTTTTGTAAACTTAGAAGTATAACTTAGTTTTAGTCATTTACATGAATCTTGTTATTCAGTGTATTTATTTATTTATTTGGGAAATATTGAGGCCCTATTATTTGCTGGGCATTGTTTCAGGTGCAAGGAAAGAGCAGTGAACATAGCAGAGTCTCTGTTCCTAGAGCTTACCTAGTGGGGCGAATAGACATAAAAAAGTTAATAAAGCCAAGGCATCCACGTGCTAGAAGAAAATAACACAGGCAAAAGGAGGAGGGTATGGTGAGGGTGGGGTTGTGATTTCATATTGGGAGTTCAGGGCAATCCTTGTATAAAAGGGACAGCAGGAGCCTGCTGATCTCTGGGACTAGCCCTCCTGGCAGAGGGAACAGCAAGTGCAAAGGTCCTGAGTGGGAACCCATTTGGCACATTTGGTCTTTTCAGGAAAGCAAAGAGGCCGGTGTGACAGGAGTGGAGGGCATAAGGAGACAGTGGTGGGAGGTGAGGTCAGAGAAGTAGCAGAGATGGTGAACACTGTTGGCAGAATAATGGCCCCCCAAAGATGTCTACATCGTAAATCCCGGAAACTGTGATTATGCTCTGTTACTCATCAAGGAGGAATTAAGGTTGCAGATGGAATGATGTTTGAATCAGCCGACTTTGAGATGGACAGATCATCCTGGATTATCTGGGTGGGTCTAATATCATCACCAAGGTCCTTATGCATGAAAGAGGAGATGTGATGCAATCGTTGGCTTTGAAGGGGGTGGAAAAAGCCACTAGGAATACAGGAAGCTTCTAGGAGCTGGAAAATGCGAGGAAGCAGATTTTCCTGTGGAGCCTCTGGGAGGACTATAACCTTGTCAACACCTTGATTTTTAGTGCAGTGAAACCATTTCAGACTTTGACCTCTAGAACTGTGAGGTGATGAGTTGGTTTTGTTTTAAGCCACTGAGCTTGTAGTAATTTTTTGCAGAAGCAATAGGAAACTCATATAGTAAATTTTGCTGGACAGTGTAAGGACTTTGGCTTTTACTTTGAAAGGAACAGTGTATTAGCTGCTAGGCTTGCCATGGCAAAACAAACAAATAAGCAAACAAATTCAGACTGTGTGGTTTATGCAACAGAAATTTGTTTTCTCACAGTTCTAGAGGCTAGAAGGCAAAGACTAAGTGGTTTCCTCTTAGGAACCAGGGTTGGTTTCCTCTCCAGATTCTCCCCTTGCTTGTAGATAGCCACCTACCTGCTGCTCTTCATACGGTCTTTGCAGGTGCACATCCCGTGTCTTTCTGTGTGTCCCGACTTTCTTACAAGGACACCTGTAAGGTTGGATTAGTGCCCACCCTAATGACCTCATTTAACTTAATCCCCCTTTAAAGGCCCTAGGAGGTACTGGGGATTAGGACTACACATATGAAATTTCAGTGGACACAATTCAATCCATTACAGATGGGAAGGCATCAGAGGATTCAGAGAAGAGTGACCTGATCCAACTTGCATTTTGAAAGGACTCTTCTGGCTACTGTGTTGAGAATGGACTATGGTGACCAAAAGTAGAAGCAGGGAGGCCAGATAAGATGTAACTATAGGATACAAGCAAAAGAAGATGGTCCTTGGACCTGGTGGAAACAGCACAGGTGGGGAGAAGTGGTTGCCTTTGAGATATACTCTGAAGACAGAAACCAGTAGGATCAGCTAATGGGATGGATGTTAAGTATCAGAAAAAAGCAAGAGGAGTCAATGATGACTTCAAGATTTGGAGCTGAGCAACAGGAAGGATGGAGTTGCCATTTTCTGCAATTAGGGAAGACTGCAGGAGGTGCACATTTGCAAGGGTTTGAGCCTAGGAAGTTCCAGATGCCTCATACTATCCCATGGCAATATCAAGTAAACAGTTGGATATGTGGGTCTGGGTGAGAGGTCTGGGCTGCAGATACACATTTAACAGTCATCCACATATACAGGATACCTAGAGTCCTGGGCCTAGATGAGATCTCTAAACCAAGGTGTGAAGCCAGAAGTAAGAAAAGGTGGGAGTACAGAGACCCAGAGCACTTCAGTGTTGAGAGGTCAGAGAGACCCCAAGAAGAAGACTGACAAGGAGTGGCTAGTGAGATAGATGAAGAATCATCTACCTGGTGTCCTGGAAGCCAAATGCCAAAAATGTTCCAAGAAGGAGGGTCTAATTATCTGTGTCAAATACTGCTGATAAGTAATTGAGATGAAGGCTAAGAAATACTGTTGGATTGAATGGCCTGAAGGTCATTGGTAACAGTGAAGAGGATTGTTTCAATGATGGAGATGATAAAGTCTGATTGGAGTGGGATCCATTCATAGCAAGGGATCAATTGAATGGCTGTGTAGGTGAGCTGGTTCCTAGTTCCTGCCTTCTGTGTGCTAGCACTCCTGGCATGATCACACCTGTGGGTCTTATCTGACCCCAATTCATAGTCAAACTCAAGGCCTCAGTCTCCCAGTACCTCTTGTTGGGAGTAACATCACTCATACCTACATCTCCACTCTGCCCCACCTAACACTGTCCTAGTCCTGCTTTGCAATATGGTGAGGGACACTTTGTGGGTGCTTTTAAAAATCAAAGACCTGTTCACTGTATTTTTAACTTTCCAGTGAGACCCTACTGGGGCTCCACATCAGCCAGTCTCCAGGTCCTACTGAGTCAGCACTGAATGAGGCTGGGAAACGGAGCAGTTGGGACCAGAAGGGCCTCCTCTTAAGAAGGGGTTCAGGAAGATGTTGACGTGACCTACAAATGGGAACATGAAGAATCAGTTCACCCATAAACTTTTAACTTGGGCCTCCAGCCTCAAAGATGCATCTCTGTGAATGACATCCTTTTAGTGAATCCTATAATTTTCTTGCAAACATACAATGTACTTTTTGTATTTCAAAAGTTTAAATTCTTACATATGAACTGTAACACAAGTGTCATCACCTTGTTTTGGCAATTCTTCTTTTTTTTTTTTTAATATATCAGGAGTCTTGAAAAATGGCAGTAGGCTGAGTTCTCTGAACTCCTGGGAAACACAGTTGGCAAATTGTTTTATCTGCAATTCTTTATAGCACTTAACTTTTTCTTCTGTTTTCAGTATTCATGTGCCGCCTCTTTTCTTTTCTTACATAAAAATATCACATCTCATTCCATTTCTCTTCGTATGGAACACTGTGGTTTGCATACATTAATCATTCACTGAATTTATTAAATAAGAAAATGTGAAGCATTTTGACTGGCATCAATTAAGTCTCAAAATTTGGTTAGTGTAAACAGAGTAATCTAAGTAGGTTGACAAGGAAAAACAAGAGTTGAGAAGAGTCATTCTGGATCGACTACTCTTTTTACTCTTCAGAGCTATGAAATACAATTCCAACAAAGTAAGTGCCCATAAGCCACACTCTGACGCTTGGGTCAGTTCTGAATTGAGAGCAATGCTGTGGAAGGTCTCTGTTTGTGCTCAAGGAGGTCTACCAAGAACAAAAAAAGAGACATAAACTCAATACATAGTCAACTTAAAAAAAAAAAAAGACTTTATTTATTTATTTGACAGAGAGAGAGATCACAAGTAGGCAGAGAGGCAGGCAGAGTGAGAGGAGGAAGCAGGCTCCCTGCTGAGCAGAGAGCGCGATGTGGGCCTCAATCCCAGGACCCTGAGATCATGACCTGAGCGGAAGGCAGAGGCTTTAACCCACTGAACCACACAGGTGCCCCCATAGTCAACTTTTTAAAAAGACTCAGGCTACTCAGTGATTGCCATATCACCCCAAGGATTTCCTAAATTCAGAGTAAGCAAAAAAAATTAACACTGTAAACAGTTTCTGGTTTATGGATGGGATCATATGGTTGATAGGAGTTCAGTTGTACTTTAAGTGGTTTTAATTTTTTTAATGATTTTATTAATTTTGTATTTGAGAGAGCAAGAGTGTACAAGCGGGGGGGCAGGGAGGCAGAGGGAGAAGAAGCAGGCTCCTTGCTGAGCAGGGAGCCTAGGACGGGGCTCAATCCCAGGACCCTGAGATCATGACCTGAGGTGAAGGCAGACACATAACCAAATGAGCCACCCAGGCACCCCAGTGGTTTTAAATCTTTTAAATTACATGTGAGCTCCATTGTATTATTAATGTGTATTGTGCACTCATGACTATGTTTTACCACTAGGAGTAATGTTTTTGCCAGCTAAAATAAAAGTTTGGTGGTTGTATCTAGAGTAGATAAATCCCTGGGCTGGTTTTCTCAAGAGAGTCTAGTGTCCCCTTGTGGGGTAGAAGATGTGGGATCAAAACCAGACTATTGACCCAGGTGGAACTGCCTCCATCAGAAAAAGTCCTCCCAACCTCACACCCCACACCCAGCCGACTTAGGAACAGTCTCATCCTGGTAACCACTCCATGACCCTTAAAGAAACTGTGTTTGTGTTGATCGTGGGGAAAATGGAACTCCTAGAGCAGGCTTCAGTTGTCTCTCTTCGCAGCAGTTTCCTGAAGGTGTGTGTTTGGGGGGAGGGGTATAAGTGTGTGTGGTGTGTGTGTGTGTATGGTCCGTGTGTGTATGTATGGTGTGTGTGTGTGGGCGGGTACGTGTCTGTGTGGTACATGCGTGTGTATGTGCTGTGTGTGTGTGTGGCGTATGGTGTGGTGTGGTGTGTGTGTGTTGAGACAGAGAGCAGAGGCCCCGGCTTCATATACTGAAGCCTAACTATTCTTGTCAGCCCATTAGAAGCTAGTTCCTCTTAGTCCAATCTTTCAGCCTTCCAGGTGGGCTCCCTCACAGCTTGATATGTGGACACCTGATATATTCATGTTTCTGCACCAGAAAACAACTAATTATGACCAGGATTAACATCAAATCTCAGAATAGTAGCATTTGCCTATCCTGCATTCACTTCCCTGACCATTTCAGGTCCTGTATCACCTATTTCTGGTGCAAATAAAAAAGGTTTTTGTGCAGACAATGTAACTGTCCCTCGCGTGTGCCTTTGAGATTATATGTCATGGGAGCCCTTTGGATTCTCACTCAGAGTCTCCTGGCTCTTATTTTAGGAGCGGTTCTAATAGGCACCACTCGTCAATTCCCCACTTTTTTACTACCTGCCTTTTGATCCCAATCTGCATACCATGATGTCTGGACCATTGAACCCTCCCTAGTCCCTGAGTGGAACATTTTGAGAGCTGAAAGGGGCCTCAGAGATCATTCTGGTGATGTCACTTTTTACAGATGGGTGGGGTCAGGGTATAGCTTCTCAGCTTTGAACTTTTCCTTGCTCCCTGGATGCTTTTTGAGCACACCTTTCTCTTGCAGAGTAACAGTCCATTTAGGAAAACAAGAGGAGAGCAACGTATTACCTAATGTGAGTAGAAACACCCAGAGGGCAGTGGGGCTAACATTTATCGAGTGCCTGCTGTGTGCGGGCATAGGCCTTTTACATGTATCTACCTCATCGAATCTTTGCAATGATCCTCTGAGGAGGGGCTGCAATTATTGCATATAATGTAGCTGGTAAGTGCAAAAAAGAACTGGAACTCAGCTCAGCTGGACCTGAGAGAGGACATCCAATGAGCACTCTGTACTGCCTATGTAGGGCAAGGATAGTGTGCCCAGGAAACCAGACACTGACAACTGGTCCAGGCTGGGGCCCAGATCATGCCCACATGTCAGAATCCTGCTGCCACACTTGGGAGCCCACAGATACGTGGGGAGGAGCATCAGGACACTTGAGAGGAGCAGGGCCAGGACCCTGCTGGAGAAAGAAATGGGGACTAAATGGAGAAAGAAGGCTCTCTAGCTGCCAGGGAGTTTGGATGTCATCCTTCTAGTGTCTGGGAGCCTTCAAAGATCTGACATAGGCCCAGCACCAGGTAAGATTTACCTTCTAGAAGCAAACATTATCTGGTGGGGTATTATTGATGCTTTTTACAAGTACTTTCTGCTTTTATCTATTTTCTTTTTTTCCCTCTTGAACAAAAATCACACAGTTCCTTAATAGTCAGGAAAAAATAATAAACAAAAATGTAATTGCCCGCTAGATGGAGAGGATGATGAACATTAGGGGAGCCAGAACACAGGCAGAGAGTCCCGCTGGGAAGGCATGGCCAAAGCCAAAGAGAAAGATGAAGGCAGCCTCGGGCTCTGCCAGGGACAGGAGTGTGGAGAGGAGTAAAGGAAGTTGGGATACATTTAAGAGGTAACAGTGACAGGGCTGGTGGTGGCTAGGGCTGTCCTGCACAACTCGAGAAGGTACAGTCTTATCCTGGTCCCTGCCGGCTGGGAACCCTGCCAAATTCCTAACTTTGATCTCGTGGGGAACAGAAGAACTGACTAAAATAAGCATGTTTGTTTATTTTCATGACTGTGCTAGACATTTTCTTCTGTTATCTTGGCTTTCCTCACAAAAGTCCTTTGAAGGGGCTCCTGGATGGCTCAGTTGGTTGGGCAACTGCCTTCGGCTCAGGTCATGATTCCGGAGACCCGGGATCGAGTCCCACATCCGGCTCCCTGCTCGGCAGGAAGCCTGCTTCTCCCTCTCTCACTCCCCCTGCTTGTGTTCCCTCTCTTGCTGTGTTTCTCACTGTCAAATAAATAAAAATCTTTTTTTAAAAAAAAAAGTCCTTTGAAGAAGAGTTATTATCCTCCTTTTCTGATGAGGAAACTGAGGCACACAGAATAACTATGGTTGGGGGCAGACCCAGGATTTGAAAACAGACCTGTCGAGTTCCAAAAACTGAGCAATCTCCAGGACACCTGACTGCCTCCTGGCCTCCTGCCATGTGGAGAACTCGGACAAGGCACAGGGCTTGGGGCAGAGTGCTAAGTGGGGCGTCCTCAGATTTTGCCCATGTTGAGCTTGAGGGATCTTTGGAGACATCCATGAACCACTTGAGTCTTGCACTTGTATCTCAGGAGAGACATCCAGGCTGGAGTTCTGAAGGTAGGTGGTATCTGGAGAAGGCCACAGGAGGGACGTGGGCTCAGGAATCCCACCTCATGTCTCTTGCTTAAGATGTGAGTAGCACTCTAGTGGAAGATTTGGAGGCATCTCAGTTCTCCAAGTCTGCAGTATTATCTCACCTTCCACCTTGATGCCCAGGAAGTGATAAATGTGTCACCTGGCTATCGCCTCGTTCGAAATAGGGAGCAGATTTCCGTCACCTTGGGAGATGAAATGTTTGATGAGAAAAAGCGATTGAAATCAGAGCTCATGGACAGAATCAAAATTTCCAGGTAATATCCTTGGACCTATATATATCCAGCTCCTCAGAACTATCCCCACTGGGCATGCCCTGGCCTCAAGAAGAATCCCCTAACTTTTACACCCAGTGCACCCAGTCCCTGTTCTGAAGGTAGTGCAAGGTCATTTCATTCCTCATCTCTGTGAGTTCCTCTCCATGCCCCCCTCTCTGCTGATCCCATTAGAGACAGTATGAAGCTCAAATCAGGAAACTGATCTGGAAAATGACTGGCTGTAGGACACTTTGTCCCAAAGGAAAGCAATTGTTCCTAGAGTGCTGAACAGATGAACTATTCATAAAATAGTCTGAATTTGGAAAGAGAAAAGTAAGAGTCAAGTCAGGGTTTTGGAGGGGCTGAGATGCATTTCTTTCTGCCCGAAGATATCACTCAGTTCATGCCTCTGGGAGGCACCCCCACCCGCCCATTGTTGAGCATGGTGCCATCCTCTCTGTCATTCAGGCCTTCCCACTCTATCCTCCAATGATGTGCAAAGTCAGATCCCACCTCCATCAATCTCCTAGATCTCTCATTCATGTCTCTCCCTCCCTGTCTCCTCCTACATCCTCTCTCTTGTTTCCTTACCCTCTTGAATGGAGGACCTCATCTCTGCCACCCTGCCCACAGCATCACTTCCTGTCCTGTCTACTCCAGTTCAACCAAATAACTTCCAGACATCATGGAGGCCTCAGACACAGAAACACAAAATATCGTTCTCTATTCTAAAAGCCGTGCTCTGAAATCCCCCCTTCATCGCGTGTCTGAACCATTCCTTGTCTATGATTCCCTGTCAGCATTGATCCCATCCCCCACCTTCCCATTTCCCAAGTCTCTGAATTCTTCCTCCTCCATTTCAGTTGTCATTACTGAATCAAGGTCAAACCCTCACAGATTTCTGGCATTTTCCTTTCTATTCAACAGGTAACCAATATACTCCTCCACCATACTATCCCCCCAGTGCCCCCTCCCTCTTCCCCCTGCTTCAGGCCAGCTTACCCAAAACACCTGGGTCTGAGGCTCAACCACCCCGTTGCCCAATTCCCTCTCCTAGACTACCCTTGCACCTCTGCCCCCAGTCCCACGATGAGGCAGCCAGTACACAACATGGCCTGCCTCTCACCAGGCCAGAGATAGTCATAGATGGGTGGAGCCTAATTGACAGGAATGGAAACTATGTGGATAATGGAAGCATGATTTGTTCTGTAGGACTGATATCATTACTGACCTAGAAGAGCAGATCTCAGAGCTGACCGTAATCATTGAGCAAATGAACAGAGACCATCAGTCTGCCCAGAAACTGGTGAGTGATCCTTGAGTTAGCTGACATCTCTATAGGTGGGGGGAAAGCAACTCTTTCAGATCAGCTGCCATGATGTGGGCAATATGTCAAGTACTTTACTCGTGGGAGCTAACTCAATCTCTAGGAGTTCTTCAGGTACCTCCAGTGTGTTCATTGTCACCAAAACCACACCAGAGGGTGCCGGCCATTTCCCCTCGGGCTTACTGTGGCTAGGTCAACGTCATAGCGTGCTAAGGCCCTTCCTCATGGCAACAGTGCTGTTAATCCATCCACCATGGTCCCAAAGCGGCCCAGAAGCCTTCAGTTCCCACTTGCTGTTGCTGTTAAAACTGCTAAAGCCCACTCGGAATCTACTGGCGTCAGCTGGCACTCTCCATGTTTCCTGGGGATTTTAGTGACACTTCCTTTAGATTTTACCATCCATTATTTCACTCTCTTCTTCCCCACCTCAAGCAGGGGTGCCTGCTGGCCCGAGCTGCAATGAGAAACCTGAGCAATGCTCGAAAACAGCCTCCCCCAAGCCCCACTTGCCTGTGGTTATTGAAACCCACTTATACTTAAAAAGTTTGACTGCCCAGCAATCCTGCCCTTCAAAAACGATGTGCTCCCTGGGACTGCTGAACATAAACAGGGGAGGCAGAGGGGAAGGGTCTACCCCATGAATGGATAGGCTTTTCAGAAATTGCAGATTGCGTGGGAGGGGGGTCCTCAATCCTATTTTGTAAAGCCAGCCTTGTTTCCAGCTCTCGGATGAAATGGCTCTCCGCTGTGCTGAGATGCAGGAGAACTTCGAAAACAAGAACAGGTATGCTTTCTGGCATAAGCCATCTTTGCCGAAGGCCCAAAGGCTCCTGCTTCCTTGGGGGATGTCCGTTCCTTGGGATTTCAGACAGTGCCATATGGAGCTGGGTGGGTGGAGGTGGGGGAAATGGGCAGGATGGTTTGATCTGAAGTCACCAAGATGTAGCACAGAGAAGGTTGTTCCTGGTGTTGTACTTTCTCATCCCATTACTTCCTTTCAGTCATCCCCCTTTCTGTTGCTTGCTGCAGAGAGCCATTTTTTGTTCTCTGTGAGACTTTTGTGGTAAACAACTGCTCTTCTCAGCCCAGGTGCCTCTCTGCTTCCTCCCCGCCTTTTTCTTCCTCTTTTTTTTTTTTTTTTTTTTTTTTTAATTCTGTCATCTCTGCTCTTCTTGGCTACTCTCAGGACAGGAGCAGAATGGGAAGAAGGTATGGGAGGGGTGGGAGCTAGAGCCACAAAGATAAGCCAAGGGAAAGTAAAAGGAGGTGTTCTGTCTGTGTGGCTGAGGAAACCTGCAAAGCCCCCACGTGCTGGGCCCTGGAGCCGCCTCAGGAGTCCTGGAGGAGAGACGTACACACGGTTGAGTCATAGGCTGGCTTTCAAAAAATAATAAGTAACTTACTGTTTTAGAATAGATTTCATTATTTTTTTTAGAGCAGTTTTAGGTTCATAGTAAAATAGAACCTAAAGTACAATGAATTCCCATAGCCGGCCTGAGCCCCAGCCCCACAACCTGACTAATCTCCTCACACACCTGTGGTGCATTTGTTACAGCTGATGAACCTACATGGATATGTGACTATCTCCCAAAGTCCATAGTTTACATAAGGGTTCGCTCTTGGTGTTGTGCATTCTATGGGTTTTGACAGTGTATATTGCTTATGTATATGCATTGTTTGTATATGTATTGTATATGTTTACTGACAGTGTCCACCATTATTGGATCACACAGAGTAGTTTCACTGCCCTAAAGGTCCTCTGTGCTCTGCCCATTCATTGCTCCTTCCCCGCCAGCCCCTGGCCATCACTGATCTTTTCATTGTCTCTGTAGTTGTACTTTTCCCAGAATGTCATACAGCTGGAATTATACAGCATGTAGGCTTTAAGGATTGGCTTTGGTCACTTACTAATGTGCATTTGATGTCCATCCATGTCTTCTCTTGGCTTAACAGCTCATACAGCCTTTCACTTTAACACTCACCTTGACCATAGTCAGCTTCTGCCTTCTGGAATGGAGGTTAAAGAGACCCTGGGCTCAGGGCACCTGGGTGGCTTGCTTAACCGACTAGTTAAGCAACCTGACTCTTGCTCTCAGCTGTGGTCATGCTCTTGGGGTGGTGGGATTGAGCCCTGCGCAGGACTCTGTGCTCCATAGGAGTCTACTTGGGATTCTCTCTCTCCCTCTCCTGCTCCCTCTCCCCCACAAGTAAATTAACAAATTTTTTAAATGAAAGAGAGAGAGAGAGACCTTAGGCTCTAAAATTATCCTGGAATGCCAGTGCAGTCCACAGTTTCCCAAAATAGCCATGAACAAAGACTGAGCTGTTAGTGGAGAGTCATGGCCGCCACTGGTTCTGTTTAAAATAATGATTGGTAAAAACTGGTCTTCTCACCTTTTTCTGGGTGGATGCCAGGAGAAACAAGGGCCCTGCAGGGTGCCCACAGCTTCCTGTGTGAGGGAGGGAAAGTAGGATCCACTGAGCGTAATAGCTCAGCTCTGGACTTCTTTTCACTGATTAATGACTGTAGCCTTTTCCCTGGGTCACACAGGGAGCTCAAAGAGGCTCATGCAGCAGAGCTCAATCAGTTGGAGAACAACTACAAAGCATCATTGAAGGCAGAGAAGCTGGCTGCCCAAGAAAAACTAGGTACTCACTGGATTGGGGACAATGACCTTGGTGAAGGGCAAGAGGCTGAATGAGCTGTGGATGGGCTGTGGCTAGACTTTCTAGATCTCCTCCTAAAGCTCAGGGAGGGCGAGTGACTGAGAATGAAGCTGGAAAGAGGGAAACCATGTCACCAATGTCCTTCCCATGCCCAGGAGATAGACTGGCCTTTGACCAGGTGTTGGGATCCGAGCAAGTTCCTTAATCTCATTTATTCCATCTAGGAATTGAAGACAGTAATACCTGCCTTCATCAGAAAGATAAGAATGTGAAAATACTTTTTAAAATATATTTTTACCTCAATAAATATACTCTTATAATTCAGCAAGTTACCTCACTTCTAAAATGATGCTCTTTCATTGTATTTTAAGGGACATGCTATGATTTGTATGGCCTTACAGTTCATAAGGGTCGTGTTGGCCATTTATCCCATTATTTCTGCTGCCCTCAGGAAGGGCAAAGTGTATATCCTTCAGAATTCTGAGGTTATAGACTAATCTCCACAGGGAAAAGGAGAAATTCTATAATCTTCTGTCTTTCCTTTGCCTTACATTTTTAAAAGAAGATATTTATAACTTGCTGGTTTTCCAATTTTCTAAAGAGAACATTTATCATTTCCAAAAGCAATGTACACTAGAAAGCTTGTTTTAAAAAGAGAGAAACAAATACATAGTATAGAGTTTTGCTCCTCTTTTCCCCACAGGTGTAGGTTTACTCCCTGGGGATTAGTTCTCACAATTTGCTTGCATCAGTATCACCTGAGAAGCATATTATCCACAGATAGGGGGCTTCTCCTTTGAGACTTCAATTCAGTAGATTTGCCAGGGGTGGGGGTGGGGTGGGGGTGGATGGGTCAGACAACTGGGTTTCTAATAAGCTTCCAGAGGGATTCCTAGGTACAAAATGGTTTTAACACTTAGAGGATGAGTCTGAGGTATAGAAGGTGTACGGGAGAGCTCATATTTGAATTTAAATTGAAAATGCATTTCAGAGGAATGACAATGACCTTGTTGTTTTCCTTTTGTCCAGATGAGATGGGAAAGGAATATAAGTATTTGAAGAATATGTTTCATATGTATCAGGTGAGATTCAGAGCTCCTTGGTGGATTATGAGAGTAAGAGAGGCAAGGCTCATTCTTGGCTGATGACAGCAGGCTGAGTCTAGAACTCTTGCCCAGAAAATCTGGTCCTGAGATTCCCAGCATCCTTGGACCTTGATGACACTGAGTACACCCAGTAAGAAGTGTGAACTGTGGACTGTGGTGATTTCCACAAGTCAGTCTCTCAGACCCTAAAGAAGCCCATGGAAAAATATGTTTGTAATTACAAAAGTCATGTCTGGTCATTGTTTATTAGAAAATGAAAATACAAAAACCAACTACAACGACAACAAAAGAAAAAGAATTATCACCACCCAAGACAACAACTCTTAGTGTTTGTACTTGGTAACAGCTTTGATTTTAATAGAGTGCTGGGTCAAAAGAGATAAACATTTTAAAGGCTTTTAATACATTTAGCCAAATTACCATCCAGAAAGACTCTATCACTGCACCCTCCCCCACAAGCAGAAGATGGGGTGCTCTGGCCATCACAGAATAGAACTCTTTCATTTAAATTGGCTAATCTGAGGGAGCCACCGGGAGTCAGGCTATGATTTCTTCCTAGGAGGATGAGAGAGTGGAGAGGTCAGGAGCATACAGGACAGGCTGAGGCAGCAAAGTCCCATCCTATTGTGACCATCTGGTCATGGTTTCCCTGGGACTTTCTAGATTTTAGCACTGAAAGTTCAGAGACCCAGGACACAACTTAGTCTCAAACAAAGAAGGACAGTTAACCACCCTATATAAGGAGACAACCAGGGTAAGCACAAGCACCATCTCTGAAATTCTATTTACCATTCACAGTTTCACTTTTGAGTTTCTATCTAAAGCTTGTTTCTCAAGATGTATCTTGGTCTAGTCAGGGAAGTAGGAAAGACATCGTAGAGCAAGGCCTAGGAGAAGCATTAGGTTGGTGCCCTGATTTCCTAGGTATGCCTTATGTTGACTTCAGTCTGGATATCTCTAGAGAGTTTGACCTCTATGGAAACTGCTGCCCACAGGTCTTGAAAATGAGAGAGAACCTTTATCAAAATGGCCACAAACAATTACAAACGAGCTCTGATGCCTGGCCCCAGTGTGACCTGTTCCACTAACCTGTAGAATGGGGGGGGGGGGGGTCAGGGTCCTGAGACCTTACTGGTAGCATCCACTTTCTAGGCCTTCTTCCTCCTGATGTCCCACTCCCATGAAGTCTTAGCTAACCAATAGGACTGGCATCTGGTTTGGCTTATTTAACCCCAACCACAAAAGAAGTTAGATTGGTTGAGGAAAAATAAACACACTCTGAAAAACATGCTATTGTTTTCTAAGTGTTCAAACTATTAGGCATTTCCCTTGTTTCCTCCTGGACTACTGATGGGTGATTCATGACTTAGAGGGAGAAGGCACGTGAATCTTTGACAGGAGAATCCTATCTGTCTTCAAAGAAAAGCCAGGTTCAGAAGGACAGACACCCTGCAGAGCCTGTCCTTGACTTCAGAGTTCTATAGGCTCTCAAGTGGGATGGGCTAGAATTTGCTGCCACCAGCCACCCATAGAGGCACTCCTAGCAAGCATTCCAGGTGAGGGAAGATGCAAAGGGCCCCACGCTGTGCCTGGAGCTGGTGCGCAGCCTTTCTTCATGGTGCCTTTGTGCCTCCACAGGACAGCATTTATGATGAAATGGAAGACAAGTGGTCGAAGAAGAAGGCGGCCTGGGAGAAGGAGGAGAAGTTGGAGTGGGAAAAGATCCTGCTACAGCAAAGTGAGTACAGAAACGTCTATCTTTTGGATGGCACATGCACCAAAAAGAAACCTGCCATTAGGTTTGGCCTCAACTTGAGAAAGGCAGCCTTGGATCCACTAAGGGTGATGGCTACATGGCTGGACTCTTGAATCAAGGTGCATAGAGTTTTCAGCAAAGTAACAACAAGGATGGAGTCTTTATAAAGTGAACCACTTGTAAGCCTGAACCTTCCAAAGCTCACTTGTGCCAAGCTTGGCCATCAAGGGCTGGAGCACACTCTGGGACATCTGTAGGAGTGTTGACTTGTTACCTGGATACAAGTGATCCCACAGTTCCGAGAAAGATGTTCTTGAGTTAGAGTTTCAAGTATTCACTTGTTGGGGGAGGGACAACACAATCGATTATATGGAGAGCCTCTGGATCCATGCCCTCCTCCCTGCAAAGGATCTCAATCTTTGAGATACAATTGACATATAACATTGCATGTGTCTAAAATATACAACATGTTGGTTTGATACATTTATATATTACTATATATTTTTAATATTTCCAACACTTAGTACAGAGTTTGGATAATAGAAAGTGATTTATAGATGAGCCTTCTACCCCCACTGAACATCTTCATAAATGCAAAAAGAAAGAGGAATTTACAGGGACTGTGCTCCCCCACCTAAAGGACTGGTTGAGGTAGGAGTGGGGCTTCTACAGACCTGTACCACATCCTACATCAACCCAATTTGAATCAGATTTGGTTGGTTTCAAGCAGAGAAAGTCAAGTATCATATGGTTTCACTTACTTCTGGAGCATAAGGCATAATGTGGAGGACAGTAAGAGAAGGAAAGAAATGGGAAGTGGGTAAATCAGGGAGGGAGATGAAACATGAGCGACTTTGGACTCAGACACAAACTCAGGGTCTTGGAGAGGAGGGGGCAGGGGGATGGGTGAGCCTGGTTGTGGGTACTGAGGGCACATATTGCATGGAGCACTGGGTGTGGGACATAAACAATGAATCTTGGAACACTGAAAAAATAAAATATAAATAAATAAGTAAATAAATAAATAAATAAAATTTTAAAAAAAGATTTGGTTGGTTTCAACAAATTACCCATTTAAATGAAGAAAGCCCCTGGGAAAGTTACTCCTCAAAGCCATCGCCACCCCAGTCAGGACTCTGACTGCCAAAATGCGGCATGAAGACCCTGGCATTAAGGCTGCGGGAAGAAATGCAGAGCTGTACCTGTTCAAGACTTTACCTAGGACCCTGGTGTAGCATCACCCTATCTTCTAGACTTATAGCACCCATGCTATACTCATTCCATGTTGTCAAAATCTAAGTTAAGGTGTTCACTTAGTTTTGGAAAAGCAGATTTTAGCTGTGCACAGTGTAGCCCAGCCCAGACCCATCCTGTGGGCCTGGAGGTTGTCTTCCCACCATCCCCAGGATCATAAGGCCACAGAAGAAATTATATCAACCCCTTACCTCTTCCTTCTAACCCCTACTACCCACTGTTTGGTACTGGGCCTCTGTGGGCAAGCTCCCTTATGCCCAGAAACAGTTTAAGCCTATCTCTTCCCCCAGGCTAAGTACAGATTAAAGGTTAATAAAGGTTATTGCTGGGGAAGTCACGTTAGCCAAGAGCAGTCTTTTAAGGTAAGGATATCAAAGAACACACACTGGTTACTTTGGCAGTGGGAATGGACAAAACATAAGTAACAGATCTAGAATAAATTATACATCCACAGAAAAATCAGAGACATTGGGGTAAACCCCATATGAGTGACATCCCTGAAAACCACCACTGCACTCACCTGACTCTCAAGCATCTCCAGGTGAGCATCAGAAGCTGAATGCCAGGCTGAAAGGACCTTGAGTTCGACCCAGTCCAGAATTTCTATTATCTTCAAACATTCTGAGTTTCTCTCTGCACCTGCTTTCCTCACATTTATTCATGCATGTAATTTCTTCTCACCTCTACAGAACACAAAATGACAAAAAAGTTTGAGTTAGAGTCAATAGAAGAAAAGAAGAAAATAAATGACTCCTACAGTGCTGTCTTTGAGAACTTCATTCGAGAGAAGGAGGTAACTTAGGTCCAAAGCACATGAGGGTTGAAGGCGCAGCCTCAGTGAGACATCCTGTTCCCAGGAGTGCCTCTGGAATTAGGCGAGCATTTTGTCTTTATGGACATAATCCTCCTTTCCCAACTTCCCTGGAAATATATGCAAGTAGACTGGCAGTCTTGCTGTCTTTATCTAGACGGTCTTACCACAGGGTTATGGTAGAATAAAAATTTAAACTAACGGGAAATAATAGAATGCTAAACACACACAGAACCTGAAATTCTCATTTCACCAAAACCCCAGTCTCTGAATGTTCTTCCTCATGTTTGGCTGGAGATGAAGAGAAAGGGCAGTGGAGCAAATTAAACTAGGCAAGTGTGGTCATGTATGACTCTGAGTAAAGAGGAGCTACCTCAAAGTCAGAGGGGGTGAGGGTGAGCCACTCCTGTTCATTACTCCTCCACCACCTTGGTACTGCTACCTTGTCATTGTGAAAGCAGGTCTTGGACATATGGACACTTACTAAACAAACCTGCATTAGTAAGCAGGCCCAAGCCGTGATACCACCAGCTCTCTGAGCTTTTAGGTCTGTGAAAGATTCATTGAAGGTATTTGCAAATGCATGACAAGATTTCTGTAACTCCTGGAAGCCAGAGCACCTCCTAAGCAGACAGGGACCATTTAGGGGTCAAGTCAGATGCCATGCCTGAGTACACAGCCTACAGATTTTGTTAGATTCCTGTACTCTGTTCCTGCAAAGTGAACCATGCCTCTAAAATAATACCTACCTAGAATATTCCATTTTTAAGACCCGATTTCCAAACATCATGCTACTTAAAAAGCCACTATTTTCACCAATCAAAGTCCATTTCTGGCATTCACTATAACTGAGCAAAAACAGTAATGACGCTAGGGGGCACACTGTGCAGTGTGGCTAGTGCTTCTGGTTCCTGGAGAGCTCAGACATCTGAATAAGAAGGAGCAATTCCTCTGATGGAGAGAGATTTGATCATCTGCGTGCCTCCTTTCCTCTTTCCTATTTTCTCTCAGGTGATACTGACCAGAAATCTGTAAATGATGTGCTCGCTCTCTCTCTCTCTTTCTCTCTCTCTCACACACATTCTCTCTCTCATGAAAGTATCATTTACACTTAACAAAATGCTGAGATCCTAAGTATATAGTTTGATGAGTTTTGACAAATGTACACATCCATGTAACCAACACCCAGATGAAGATCTAGAGCATTTTACCAACCCAGAAATCACTCTTGTGTTCCTGTCCAGTTAAGCCCTATCTCCCTCAACATTTGTCCCAAGACAAACATTAGTTTGATTCCCACCACCATAGATTAGTTTTACCTGTTTTTAATCTTTGTATAAATGGAATCATGCAGTATATGCTCTTTTGTATATACTTCTTTTTTCTCAACACAATGTCTGTGAAATTTACCCACTTGTTGTTTATATCAGTAATTTCTTACTTTTTATTGTCCATTAGCATTCCTTTGTAGTAATATCCCACAATGTGTTTATTATTTTCATGTTTTGGGAGGTTTAGGTTGTTTCCATTGGTTGTCCTCCCTATTTTATAAAGGTTTTCTAAATAACCTTGTATAGGTATTTCTTTACACACAATTTTTTATTTCCTTTGGGTGTATACCTAGCAGTGTTATTATTGGTTTCTAGGGTATAGATTTAGTTTTAAATATGCTTATCGGGCAATTTATATGTCTTCTTTTGTGAAATGCTGGTTCAAGTATTTTGCCATTTGAAAAAACTTAGTTTGTCTATCTTTTTATTATTGTTACCTAGGAGTACTTTATATAGTGTGGATACAAGTTCCTTGTCAGATATGTGTTACAGACATTGTCTCCTAGACTATGGTTTGCCTTTTCATTTTGTTCAAGTTACCTTTTGATTGCAGAAGTTTTTTATTTTGATGAAAACCAAATAATTAACTTTTTCCTTTTTACAGGAAAGTTATACCTTTTTGTGTCCTTTCTATGAAACTGTTGCCTAGTCCAGGGATACAAAGATCTATTTTTTAAAAAGCTTTGTAATTTTAGTTTTTATGATTCTATGATCCATTTTGTTTTCTTTTTAAAGATTTTATTTATGTATGTATTTATTATTTATTTATTTGAGAGAGAGAGAGCATGAGTGGAAGGAGGGGCAGGGGAGAGGGAGAAGCAGACTCCCTACTGAGCAGGGAGCCCAATGCAGGGCTCAATCCCAGGTCCCTGGGATCCTGACCTGAGCCGAAAGCAGATGCTCAACTGACTGAGCCACCCAGGTGCCCCTCTGTAATCCATTTTGGATAATTTTTATGTATGGAATGAGACAGAGGCCACAGGTCACTTTTTCTCTATAAATATCTAGTTACTCCATTCCATTGAACTATTCCATGCCTACACCAAGACAACTATTGTCTCAATTACTGTAGCTTGAAATCAGAGAGTAAAAATCTGGTTTTGCTCTTGCTTTTCAAGGTAATTTTGGCTCATCTATATCACTTACATTTCTATAAAAATTTTAGAATTAGTTTGTCAAGAAAGTATTCTGACTGGGATTATACTGAATATAAAGGTCAATCTGTGACAGAACAGTTTATTTAACAATATTAACATTATTCAATAATAACAACCCTACCAAGGTGCACATAAGTAAGATTTTCAAAATTTAACTTCAACATGTCATTTCATTAGTCTATAATGTGTACTTCATTATACCGATATCTAAACTTTGGTGAATATGATATTCCAGAATCCTATTCTGCCTTTCTTAATTCTCTGAAAGAAGTACTAGAAACTCCAGGACTGACCCTTTCCAAATAAAATCATTTTTAGGAGCTATTGAAACAACATGAAAATGACACCTTACAATTAGAGGAACTGAGAAAGACCAAACAGGTAAGTTTTTTCTTTTTTCCTGTGGAATTAGCATCTTACAAATGCATCAATAAAATTATAGACTCTCAGTAAAAGGGAGTCTATGATAATTTTCCAAACATTATCTGAGCTGAGTTTGCTGGATTCAACAGGTCAAAAAGAACTTTAGAACTATAATACAAAGTCATCTGTAAAACAAAGTCCTTAGTGTCTTTTTAGAGCAATTTGAAGAAATATATTAATTAGCAATATGCTGTGTGATCTGCCGGGTCAAATGCCTTCCACTTAAGGCTCAAACCATAAGAGTTGTGACTTGTGAAATACCAAATTCTTCCTTTAAGCTCTAAAAAATACAATACTGCCCCCAGGAACTCTAGCTTCAAGCCTCTCCTTAAAATTCTGAGTGTGTCTCATGTCCAAAAATGTCTTCAAAGAATTCTGTTCTGGGACAAATTATGGCACTTCCATGAAGAAAAACTTCAAACCCATGAATGTCCCTGTGGTTCTTCTTTCACAGAGAATTTAACTTGGATCCAGAATGGACATGTTTGGAAAAATACTAGTCATTATAAAATCATGGAATGATATCTTAGAGCTTAGGCAAGGCTTCATCATTGTTGAATAAACAGACCTCAATGTCTTTGTCTTGCTTGGCAGAGGGACAGGCTTTGGAACAAGGAAGACTCAGTATATTGTAGTAACTGTTTTATTGAGCTTGTCTACTAAATCTATCATTCCTTTCTGGATCTGTTTCTGTTAATTGATTTCGCTCCTCATTTGTGGTCATATTTTCTCCCTTATTTGAATGTCTGGTAATTTTTTATTGGACACTCACCATTGGGAAGTTTACCTTGTTGGGTGCAGAATATTCCTGTATTCCTTTAAATATGGTTGTGCTTTGTTCTGGGATGCAGTTTAGTTAATTAGAAACAGTTTAATATTTTCAAGCCATACCTTTAAGCTTTGTTAGGAAGAATTACAGCAGTCTTTAGTCTAAGACTAATTCCCCCACACACACACACACAGATAATACCCCTCTGAGTAGTCTACCCAATATTCTGTGTACTCTGGCTCATAGGAATATAACAATTCCCAGTCGTGTGTTGACCCTGGGGATTGTTCTACCTGCTCCATGCTCATGGTTCTTTCCCCCAAGCTCATCCCCTTCCTTATCTTCCCCCATCATGCCACCCCAGTGGCACTGGACCCCTTGCTGTTTCTTTAACATGCCAGGATTCTCTCCTTGGAGGTCTTTGCACTTGACATTCTCTCTTTCCTAGGAAGCTGTTTCCCAGATGTCCATATGACTAACTTCCTTACCTTTCTGCTCTTTGCTTAGATGCCATTTCCAAGGGGACAATTTATTTAAAGGCTTAACAACATACCCAACACTTCCTTTTCCCTGTTTTCTTTTCTTTTTCTTTAAAGATTTTTTTATTTATTTGATAGAGAGAAAGATCACAAGTAGGCAGAGAGGCAGGCAGAGAGAGAGGAGGAAACAGGCTCCCTGCTGAGCAGAGAGCCCGACGTGGGCCTCGATCCCAGGACCCTGGGATCATGACCTAAGGTGAAGGCAGAGGCTTTAACCCACTGAGCCACCCAGGCACCCTCCCTGTTTTATTTTCTATACAAATTTATAACTGTCTAAACTGATCAACTCAATAAAGGCAGAGATTTGTGTCTGTTTTCTCTATCACTATCTCCTGTTTCTAGAACAGTGCCTGGCACATCAAGACATCCAATAAATACCAATTGATTTTTTGAATGAATAGAGAATAAAAGAATGCTAAATGAGCTGGTACAGTGTTTTGCACAATGTGGCTGCAGTAAGTGACGGTACCTCTCTAGTCTGTAAATCTTGGAAGGAGGCTCAGTCCATGGGAAGAGTTCTAAGGACATGTGGGAGTTAAACAGAGCTGAAACCCAAAAGCAGAGGCCCATCTGGTTCATTCTTATAGTCTCTTCATCACCTATCTAATGTAGATTCCACATTTGTCCCTTCCCTGCCCTTACACTGCATCTTCTACCTTATCCTTGGTTTGTTTTAAATTTATCATTGTAATTATTTTATTAACTATTTTTTATATCTCCCTCACTAGAATGTACATTCATAAGAGTAGGGATTATATTTTTCTTATTCATCATAATACTCCTGGTGCCCACAACAAGAGGGTTTTTTTCCTAATTAAAAGACTATTTTTTTAGAGCAATGTTGGGTTTATTGAAAAATTCAACAGAAAATGCAGAGATTCCTCATATCCTCCCCCAACACAAACATACAATTTTTTCTATTATTAACACCTTGCATTAGTGTGGTACTTTTGTTACAGTTGATGAACCATTATTGATATATCCCTTTAAAGTCCATAATTGACATTAGGGTTCATTCTGTGTTATACATTCTATAGATTTTGTCAAATACCATAAATACAGCATACATATACCATTGCAGTGTCATACAGAGTATTTCTTTGCCTAAATGTTCTCTGTCCTCTACCTATATATCCCTAGCTTCCCCTCCCAACTCCTGGCAGTCACTCATCTTTTTACTGTCTGTAGTTTTGCCTTTTCCATTAATAAATATTTGTTTAATGAATGAGTGATTGGTAGCTATTGTGACAACCCACACGAGCTCCAATGAGGGCTGGATCTGAGACAGGGATAGTGGGTCTACAGAGAGGAGCATAGATGGGCAAGACATAGAGGAGATAGAATTAACAGGGTGAGATGACAGAACAGCATAAGAGAAGGAGTTGCTAAAGTTGATGCTCATCTTCTAGGCCAGGCGCCCTGCAGAAGAGAATAAATGGGTAGACATATTGCCCTGAAACAGTTTCTTCTTACACAGGTCATGGAGGAAGAGTTGAATACACAAGCTGTTATCCTAGAAACACTTAACACAACCCTCTACCAAACCCAGATGGAACTTCAGAGAGAGGTGAGTCCTGGTTGGAGTGGGGTTGGGGGTCATGCAGAGGATTCCAGGTCTCTGTGCAGCTCTACCATATAGCTCTGTTCTGGATGACTCTGGTTTGGGAAAGATAGCTGTTAAAGTTAATATGTCTGGAGTGCCTAGGTGGCTCAGTCATTAAGCATCTGCCTTCAGCTCAGGTCATGATCCTGGGGTCCTGGGATCAAGCCCCACACCAGGCTCCCTGCTCAGCTGGAAGCCTGCTTCTCCCTCTCCCACTCCACCTGCTTGTGTCCTCTCTCTCTGTGTGTGTGTCAATTTAAATAAATAAATAAATAATCTTTAAAAAAAATAAGTGAATAAAATTTATATGTCCTTCAGAAAGCCACAATGGGAAATCTGGAGAAAATGTTCCAGATCAAGCTTGCCGAAGCTGAAGAAAAGTTTAAACATACCATACAGCTTCTGACAGAAGAAAACATTTATCTAAGGTATGAAGGATGCTGCTCAAAAAAATATGGCTGAGTTATCTTTAGAAAGTGGGAGAGAGTTTGGGTGAGGAATGGATGAAGATGAACCCAGGTGTTCCCTAATAAGGTCAAGCAAGGCATAGGCACTTCTAGGAGGAAGATACTCACTAAGAGCCTGGCCACAGAACTCACCTGCTAAGGTCACATAGTTCACCTGAAGTGGTT
The DNA here is from genome assembly GCA_004023965.1 of Spilogale gracilis. Taxonomy (NCBI): domain Eukaryota; kingdom Metazoa; phylum Chordata; class Mammalia; order Carnivora; family Mephitidae; genus Spilogale; species Spilogale gracilis. The sequence continues at coordinate 11,292 of PITA01016100.1, read as the reverse complement.
TGTGGAATGTGTCTCGACTCCTCTCTCTTACCTACATCTTAGTTTTAATACAGAATGGCACATGAAATTTCAGTTCTGTGAATGCATTTTAAATCCCTAAAGTCTTCTGCCATTCACCTATTCGTTCTTGGCTTCCCCTCCCAACTCCTTGCAATTACTAATCTTTTCACTGTCTCTGTAGTCTTGCCTTTTCCAGAATGTCATGCAGTTGGAATCTATAGTAGATATTTAAAAATACTTGTTTAATGAACAAATGATTGGAAGCTGTCATGACAACCTATGTGAGCTCTGAGTTTTTACCATGTCCCCTGAGAGTTTAGGGGTTTAGGTATCAGTGACTTACACTTAGATATAGCTGCATTTAGTTCCTGTGAAAGTCAACTTTAGGTCATAAATTATACTGTTAACTTGAAGGTGCATTTTAAATCACTGAGGTAAATTTTGATTGATATTTTAATAAAAGGAAATGACTCATTGCATTGATTTGGTAGTAGAGGAGAGTAAAGATCTCCCTACTTCCATTGTAGGTTGCTTGGCTGGTCTAATAGTTAAATTGACATGAGGCAGATTAACAGGAGAAAAAAATTAATTTTGAATGTACAGGAGCTCATAAATATATGAGACTCAAAGAAGTAACCAAAGTGAGGAGCTTTTATACCTTTTAGACAGAGACAATAAATTTGTAAAGAATTGACAAGACAAAGGAGTTTGGGTTCGGGGTAGTATTTTAGTGAGGAAGTAACATTATGTTCATACAGCCTCCTCACCCCTAAATTCCCTATTTCTGGTGATAAGGATATCTCTTTACCTTCTGGTATAGGGAGGGCATTTTTCTTTGCTCCTGTCAGGGGGACAAAGGAGGGTCAGAATATCTTTCTTGGTAGTTGTTCAAGTAACTTTAATTCAAATTAATCAATATGCAAGGTGGCATATTTTGGGATGGCATACTCTGTTTCTCCTCAGCAGAATATTCCTCATCTGGGAATTTGGTAACATAAATATCATATCTCTCTAAATTCAAAACCACTTCAAAGAGTGTGTGCGACTGTCCCCAATGAAGGAACAAAATCATATTTCCCTCCCCCCAGATATCCTAGATGCCCTTCTACCCTTTGAGTCTGTAGTGATAGATCTTCTTTTCCTTTATAGGCAAAAAATAATTGCCAAGAATGAAGAAATTTATGAAGAACGATCTGGAAGGTCCACCTTTATTTATGAGAACGATTCTGACATTTTAAAAGATGAGAGCAATGAAAAACAAGAATTATGAGCTGAAAAGTTGTTCTCTGGTACAAAAGATGGTAGGAATATTGTCTCTGCAGGCATAGAGAACTCCTGCGAGGTTTTCTTGAGAAATGTGTATTATGAGTTTACTTCCTGGGTTGCCTTGGTTCTCCTTTTGTCTGTCCACAGTTTGCTTTCTTCTAAGTGGTTGGGAATGTTTGAATTCTCATCTCAATTATACAGATTTTCAAGACTCTTCATTGAAAGATAATGCTCTCTAATTTAGATCTGGGCTTTCTCTGGACATTGTACTATTTTCCATATTTCTGTATTTCATTATGAAAACACTGATCTGAAGAACTTCTTCCTATTAAATGTTGACTATATTCTGAAGTTTAGCTTTTGTCCCCCTGCAGCATTTAGCTTGTAAGAATGATAATTTATTGACTCAGTTCCTGAAATCTTTTCTCTTACCTGTGTTCCCACTGCTCTATTTCTCAATCTTCTTTCCTGTAACTATGATTTGGAAAAAGTTAGGGTTAGTTGCTGATGATTCTTGTTATCTTCTCTAAATAATCACCAGAATTCAAATCCCCAAAGGCAACATAAATAAGTGAAGTGGGCCAGACATAAGGAAAAATAATCACACAAACAAGCACAGTGATAAATGGTAGTTGGCAGCAGCCTAAATGTAGGGAATTGAGTGGGGTGTATGAGGGACTGCGTGACTACATTCTGGTGCTGCCACACAAGAGCATGGGATTGATGTGGTCAGGTATTCTGATTAAAAAAAAAAAAAGTATTGTGGTTTTTATGTGACATTGTCCCAATTTTTAAATATGGGCAACAGATTTTTTTGAAAATATAATTGTAAGAGCCAACATCGGGAGACAAAGTGAAACATACCTGTGATCAAAACCTTTTCCACCTGTGAGATGCCAGTGGCAAACAACAAAAACAAATGAACAAAGAAAAACAACCTCCAGCCAAGAGTAAATTAAAATTTTATTTTATTTTGTTAAAATATTATTAAAAATATTGTTGAAAAAATATTCTTTTAAAAAATAGCTTTTAAAAAATTTTTCCTTCAAATTTAGAATAAATGAATACATAAAGAAAGAGCAATGCAAAAAGAAAAAAAAAGAGAGCAATGCAATTACAATACCAATGAGGTATTGATGGATAGAGAAGCATGCATATATTGTAAAAGCAATAAGAAAAAAGGCTATTAAAAGCTTTTAACATAAGAAATAAAATCTTAAAATCTATACCTAAAAAAACCTAAAATTAGTGTAGAAGATGGCTTTGGAAAGGGATGGACTGGAAATACAAAAAGACAAAGTTAATGTGTAATTGACATCATGTCTTTTCAAATATGGATTTGATGGTACTTTAAATAATAAGAACAAGGAAAATAAGCCCTAGATTTTGTGAAATCCAAATCTAAACAGAGTTATGGTGTCTTTTGCCACTGAAGCATGGTCTCCTCGTAGTTCAGGGGAAGCGGCTCAGGAAATTTCTGGGTTTGCCTGTCCTACCTATCAGGAAAAGATCAGGTTGGATGTGGGAGCATTACACATGAGGTTGTTGTTTTTTTTTTTTTTAAGAGGTTTTTTTTTTTGTTTTTTTTTTCAAGATTTTATTTATTTATTTGACAGAGAGAAACACAGCTAGAGAGGGAACACAAGCAGAGGGACTGAAAGAGGGAGAAGCAGGCTTCCCGACGAGCAGGGAGCCCGATGAGCAGGGAGCCCGATGAGCAGGGAGCCCGATGAGCAGGGAGCCCGATGTGGGGCTCGATCCCGGGTCTCTGGGATCATGACCTGAACCGAAAGCAGTCGCTTAACCAACTGAGCCACCCAGGAGGCCCTTTTTTTTTTTTTTTTTTTTTTTAAGCTAGGTCAGGAGGCACCCGGGTGGTGAAGTACTGGTGAACCAGGCTGTCTCCTTTTCAACAATACATTTTAGGGGTGCCTGGCTGACTCTGACTCAGTTGGTAGAACATGTGACTCTTGACTTTGGTGTTGTGAGTTCAAGCCCCCTGTCGTTGGGTGGAGGAGTTTGGGGGTACAAAGGATAGAGTTTACTTACCAAAAAAAAAAAAAGTCCCAACAGTACTTTTTAACAATTGTACCTCACATTCCACCCAGTTAGCGGGAATGTAAATCTGACAAATTCTCACAAGAACCGAGAATGAGGAATCAGCACCTCTTTCACAGAAAGGAGGAAGATTATGGTTTTTTTGACTTTGTCTCCCAGTACTTGAACAACATTCACTTATTCTGAGGCCTCAAGTGGGAAATTGCTTTCCCTATTCCCCATCTTCTTATGCCTTATAAAATCTTGGCAACACCATTAACTCTGTGTTCCAGATTAAACCTTTACAATGACATCCTTAACTTTTTTTACATGCTTCAAATGATTCCAGTTGAAAGCAGATGAGAGATGTGCAAAAGATGTTCATTCTCCCACTGTTTTTGAACCTAAAGTTATGATGTTACATTTTTTTAAACTTTCTATATTTTCTTTCCTAAGTTTTCTAAAAACATTTTCACTGTATCAAAAATAGAATTAAAATCATACCTAGGACTATAAATCTCTAGCTGTTACTGCAAAGCCAGAAAGTTAGGCTTAACTAATATCCATAAGAATTAGTTTGTCTGAATCCCATTCCATCCTCTTCCTGCCATACAAAAGCAAATAACAAAAAGCTAATAGCAGCATCTTACTAAAAAATAAATTAAGCATAGTGTTATGCCGCTAAACAGTAGCATCAATGAAGAGGGAAGACAAGTTTTTTCCTTAGTGTGAAGGTAGGTTGTGGCATCTGTTTGCCCATGTTTCTCCTGTCATCCTTACTGCTCACTTCAAAATTCACTTCAGTAAGGATGGTGAGAATATCTTCGCCCCTGAAAAACAAAAGCACTGTGACCATCTGTGGGGAAACAACACCGGCAAACCTTTTCATTCGCTGTACTTAGGGACAGTTCCTTCCCTCAAAACATCAGGCATTTGATATCGTAAGTTGCTAAACTAAGACATATCAAAGCTTTTCGGGTTAAAGGAGTAGCTTCAGAGCTTAATAACCTAACTTTGGTTAACTCAAGATCTCAACTGATCATCAGAAACCTCAGGGTCAACATCAGATTTGGGCTCCTTCCCCCTTAACTGTTTGTACACTTTATTCTTCCACGTACTATGTCACTTGCCCCTGTAGTCACCTCAGTGCCCCCCCCCCCAAACATCCTCTGCTTCTGTGATCATTTAGGATCACTTTGGGCAAGGGAAAATTCAGTGTCTCCTGCAGGCACTCCACCCCTTTCTCACCAGCCTCTCTTACCAGGTGAGCTGGGCAACCTGTCCATCTACCTCTGCAGGATTCATGGTCTAACTTACAAAAGCGAAACATGGTGTTGATGTTATGGTTCACTCCTTGATCTGCCATGGGAAATTCTTACTCTTCATACCCTTAAAGCACGATGAGTTACAGAGCTAGAATATGTCTTCCTATTCACCTGTCAGTTATGTGTGCATTTGGGTGAACCGTGACTACAAAATCATCATTTAACTAAAGGAAGCATAGGGTATAATAAATGAGGGAAGAATATTTTCCCACATTTTGTGGCTTCACATCAGGCCAAATTAGTGCAACTATAAAAGGTTTCTTCTACTCTTTGGCACTTATCTCCCATAACACACCAAGAGGACTGATTGGCTATGATAGAACTTTAACAGAGTTGGAGGATGTTAAGCACTGAAATGGGTTATTACCTTGTTGGAAGACTTCCAAAACTAGCTGAGTTGGCTCAGTCACGTTTCTGCCTAAAAACAGAGCTGGACTGACTTTACCTAAAGACAGAGCTGGCTTTAGGACACCGCCGACTGTCCTTTTAGGCACTAAATAAAAGAAACTCTGCAGTAAGTGTCTCTGATTTTTCCAGCTACGAACCAAAGATGTTAACATTTGTTCCTCCCTCCCCCCACTTTGCAACTGACCTGGGAAGTACTACTACGTCATCAATAACTAGAAATTTAGAAACGAATTACCTAGGACATCTTTCTCTCAGGCTCTGGCAAAGAGACTGGATGTACCAGGTCCCTCCCATGGGGTTTCGATAGGAAACACAATTATTCACAGTAGCCATCCCCAGCAGAAAGTCAGCGTCAGTTGGGATATATGTCTTCTGACATGGTGAATCCAATTCAAAATAGGCTTCATTCTGTTCACAGTCAGCCTCAACAGCTATGCCTTTCTGGTAGGTATCCCCTTGACAAGCCTGAATAAAAAAGATTTTGGGCTTGCCTGCAAGGGAAGGGCAATTTTCACCAGTGAAGTAAGAGGTCACATCATAGATGGGGACTTCCTGTCCATCAGAGCCATAGATGATACCCTTGTCTCCATGGGAGAGGATGCAGCAGATGAAGCAATCCCTGCTAGTGTGGTCCATGCTTTGGTAGAATTCCAAAACCTCACAGATTTTCTTGGCTGTAGAGTCTCTGAAAGGCACGATCTCAAAATGAAGCTCACTAAAGGTCTGGCACAAAGCATCTGAAAAGTGAAACAAGAAAAGTCATATTACACCACAGTAAGTCCAAAACTGCATTCCAGAGCTGGAGAGAATACTGATCAGATTAAGAATCTGAACCAGAACTGAAGAACAAGACCCTTTATATTTATATATATACTGATATTCATAGTTTTCTAATATTTATTGCCCCAGCTGAAAACACTTCCAGTCCTGAGGCAAATGAGAAAGGGGAGAATGCTATTGTTGGCCTTCTGTCTTTTCTCAACTAGTCTGTAAAGATAGGTGAGCTATTATTTAGGCTTACTATTAAGCCAATCTAAATAATGATAGTATTACTGATATAATCAGAATAAAAAGCAAAAAAAATTAATAGAATATTCATACTTATTTTATCTTGAACTCTCTCAAGATTATGTAATAAAATACAAAATATGAGGGGTTGCCTGATGGGCTCAGTCAGCTGAGCATCCAACTCTTGATTTCAGGTCATGATCTCAGGGTGGTGAGATTGAGCCTCCATGCTCAGCGTGGAGTCTGCTTGTCCGTTTCCCTCTTCTCCCTTCACTTGCACTTTCTCTCTCAAATAAATAAAAGTTAAAAAAAATACAAGATATGAATGTTAAAAAAAATCAAGTAGAACTAGAGGGCCTATTAAAAAAAGCTATCCTGGAGCACCTGGGTGGCTCGGTTGGGCGACTGCCTTCGGCTCAGGTCATGATCCCGGAGACCCAGGATCGAGCCCCACATCAGGCTCCCTGCTCGGCGGGAAGCCTGCTTCTCCCTCTTTCAGTCCCCCTGCTTGTGTTTCCTCTCTGGCTGTGTTTCTCTCTGTCAAATAAATAAAATCTTAAAAAAAAAAAGCTATCCCCTCTCTAACTCTCCCTATTACTCAATCATGTTTCATGAAGGCAACCACTTTCAACTTTTAACAACTATATTTTGGTATTCACTTCCATTTTGTAATGAATTTGGGGACTTTGCTATTTATTTTTGTATAAATTCTAGACTTCTGTATTGAGTTCCTATTATGGATGATGAGCATTTGATGCTCTCATTTACAACTCTTAGTTCAATCAATAGTACTATGTAAACATAATATTCTTTAATTATGCTTCCTTTCTTATTAAGTTTTTTTTGTCTTTCCTGGAATTAGTAATTATATTATTTTTTTCATTTCTTTGTTTTCCATATGCATAACTTTATTTTTTTGTCCAAGTTCTATAAGCTGTATTCAAAGTCTTTCAACATTTTCAGGGTGCCTGATTCTTTTTTAACTAAAAATTGTATGTATTTAAGCTGTATAGCTAATTATATACACAGTGATTACCACAGTCAAGCTAATAACATATCTCATCACATACTAATTATCTTTTGTGTGTATGTGTGTGTATGTGTGATGACAGCACCCAAAATACACTCTCTTAGCATATTTCTAATATCTAATACAATATTATTAACTATCATACATTAGATTGATTCATTTGACCAAAGGCCAGAAATATAATCAAATATTATTTTGATAAAAGCCTTTTGATAGTGGGGTGCTTTGGTGGCTCAGTCAGTTAAATGTCCACCTCTTAATTTCAGCTCAGATCATGATGCCAGGGTTGTGACATGGAGCTCCATATTGGGCTCCACACCTAGTATGGAGCCTGGTTAAGATTTTCTCTGTTCCTGTCTCTCTGACCCTCCCCCATTTGCTTGTTCTCTATCTCAAAAAAAAAAAAAAAGACAAAAATCAAAAAAACCTGTTTTGATAGTAAATGAATGGAAATCAAAGGCCTGAAGTCTCTTCTTCAAGACCAAGATATATGACTATGAGTTATATAATCAATGGACTTAAGCTCTGTGGCTTTTGTAATCTTAGAATAGATCTGCTTGAGTAAACTATTAAGAGACCATCAGCAGAGCCTTGATGATTAAAATCAACCTACATTAATTTTCTGAAGTTTATTTAGTTAAAAAAATAAGTCATTACCTGATGTTATAACTCATAAATGCCATTTACAAATATATATTAGTTGGGTTGAATTATTTCTATTACGTTTAGTAGTAACCATTTCTATGTTCACATGCTGAAAATTATTTTTTTTAACTTATAACTTCTCATAAGTTTTCATTTAACTTGGAAGTTCTTATAAGTACTCTTATATGTTGTTCCTCCTAAGAGGCTGAGCAAAAGAATTTCTGGCCAATTTAATATTTGAAAATGCTATTTCTATTAAAGACTCATAATTTCATCTGCCTAACTTCTATAAATGCAGCTTCTATGTGTGGTCTTAATCCCAAGGCAATGCTTCACCCAGTGTTTCACCTAATTCAACAAAAGCACTATTCATTAACCTGAATTAAAAGCAAAGCTTATTGTTGTTACTTTTTATTATAAGCCTTTTTATAAGATTTGATATTTTATATTGTATACATTACTTTGAGTAAAAATTAATTAAAAAAACAAGAGCAGAAAATTATATATATATATATATGAATGTTCTTTACTTCCACAAGAAAATATGATTATATCCATTTTTTTCCTAAAACATGAGGCCCTATTGGTACAATTTTTGTTCTCCTCTTTTGATACCAAAAACTTGGGTATTAGAAATACTTCACTTCTTTTCAGGGTTCTACTGTACCTGCATCGAAGTCTGTCCCATTCCTATCTTTGATGCTCTGAAGTTTGGGCACTTCCTTCCGTGCTGTGCTAAAATCGTAATTGTTAAAGATCAAACAATATCCTCGAGGTTTGCTTTTCATTCGGTAAACTTTGTCCGATGTCTGAAAAACAAAAATCCAACCCAGGAGCTGACTCTGAGGGTCAAATACTTGAGATGCAAACAACTTCCTGGGGAGCAGTTAGGCTGTCCCCTTAGCCAAACTGGAATGCAAGGGCACTTTCAAAGTCCCTCCTCCAATTTGACATCGTTTCTCTGGTAGACAAGTTTCCATGCATTCCCTTGATAGAGGATCCCCAGACTTCTGCCCCACAGTTAGTGTGTAAAATCGGGGTGCCAGTACTTGTGCACTTTGCACATACATTAATACTGTTGTCATCATAACATGCTTTCATTATTTGTTCTTGTTTCTGTTCAAGGCAGCTAACATTTTCAGTAGGAGCTAGAATTTATTAATCTGTGAGAGCTCAATCAGGAGTTGTTGAATGATGAGTGGGTGTCTTCATGCTGTCTTTGGGCTGCCTGCCACCATGTGATTCTATTGGTCATCTAGTCAACTCCTCTATATTTCTGAGCTAATAGCTGAGGGCCTGTTCTTCACACATGACACAGCATGGTCCCAGGACTTTGAGAACCAATGGCTTCATTTGGCTCTCAGGACCACAGTGACTGGAGGAGAGAGATGGACTAGTCAGGCAGGTCTTGGCTTTGTTGCAGGTTACAGTATCCAGACTCTAGTACCTGACAGTATCAGTCAGAGATGGCCTGTGTCTTGACTTTCCTGGGTCTATTTCAGTGCTGAGATACTCAGCATCTACTGGGAAATCCATGCAGCTCCTCAAAGTAGAGAAAAGTGTTCCATACTAAGGGCTCAAATTCCTGGCTGTACTATGTAATAACTTTAAGATTCTGAAAATTACCTAATCTCCTTGGTACTCCAACTGTTCAGTGGGGACGACATTCAGGAGAGTCCTTTGCTATTTGCAAAGAGCCACATGACTTTGGCGAATCCTTAATTTTCAGACTTAGAGAGGTCCAGTAATCTGCTCAGGAGCCCACCTGTAACTGGTCTCTCTCAGCTTAATTTCAAGTATCCCGCTGGACTTATGGCAGTCAGTGTTTCCTCTGCTTCCCACCACAGAGAAGAGTGAACAGGCTAATGAATCAGAATGTGGTTGGTGAAACTTTGGAAGTTACCAAAGTTAAACCAAAGCGATTGTCTAGAAAGGTAATTCTTGCTTGGCTCATCGAGATGAGAACATAGAGATCACTGAATCAGGAGCCTTTGCTGCTTAACCCTAAATCAGCATGGAGAAACAGCTTTGGAATGTCAGCCTAAAAATAAAGGCTTTGCTCTTCCCAATCGTGCTAGGCTCTTCTCCCAAAGCCTTCCCCCACCTCAGCTGAGGCAGCTGCTGAAAGGGTTGCCAGGAGGCTTCTTGCTTTCTCGGCCCTCCAAATATTCCAATGCCTTTGTCTTTGGTTTTAAAATAAAATTTTAGGTGTTCCTGGGTGGTGTCATCAGTTAAGCATCTGACTCTTGATTTGTGTTCAAGTCATGGGACTTAGCCCATGTGGAGCCCATTGTCAGCCTCAGCACTCAGCCAGGAGTCTGCTTGAGATTCTCTCTCCCCTTCTCCCTCTGTCCCTCCACTACTCACGTGCTCTCTCTCTCTCTCAAATAAATAAATCTTAAAAAAATAAAATGTTAACACGTTTTACTTTTGAAACTTAAAAAGTCACACTTTAAATTTGTCCATTTCTGAAAATTTTCTATATTTCTCAACATTTACAGTAAGCATCTGCCCCTTACTAGTTTATCTGGATGCTTAAAAGCTGAGAAATGCAAGAACGAGAATCTGCACTGCAAAGAGAAAAAGGAGTACGAGTTTCCACACACCTCTGAGTCACAGTCCTCTTCTCCTGGAGATTCTGACTTTGGTGATTCCCTCAGGGATTCCTCCTCCACAAGCATCTGAGACTTATCTGAAATTCAAACACTTGGAAGCTAAAGGTCAGCCTGCTCAAGAATGTTTGGATCAACCAAGAAATCAAAGAAGAACTTAAATATTTCATGGAAACCAATGATAACAAAGACACATCAATCCAAAACCTATAGGATACAGCAAAGGTGGCCCTAAGGGGGAAATACATAGCCATCCAAGCCTCACTCAAAAAACTTGAAAAATCCCAAACACACCCCCTTTATTTACACCTTAAAGGACTGGAAAATCAACAACAAATTAAGCCAACCACACACACAAGAAGGGAAATAATTAAGATTAGAGCAGAGATCAGTGAATTAGAAACTAGAGATACAGTAGAACACATCAATGAAACTAGAAGCTGGTTCTTTGAAAAAAATTAATAAGATTGAGAAACAATTGGCCAAACTAATCCAAAAGAAAAGGGAGAGGACCCAAATTAATAAAATTATGAATGAAGGGGGAGAGATCATGACTAACACCAAGGAAATAGAAACAATCATCAGAAATTACTATCAACAGTTATATGCCAATAACTGAAACAAACTAGAAGATATGGATGCATTCCTGGAAACTTATAAACTTCCAAAACTAAAACAGGAAGAAATTGACAAGCTGAATAGACCAATATCTAGTAATGAGATTGAAGCAGTGATCAAAAACCTCCCAGAAAACAAGAGCCCAGGACCTGATGGATTCCCTGGGGAATTCTACCAAACATTCAAAGAAGAAATAATACCTCTTCTCCTAAAGCTGTTTCAAAAAATAGAAACAGGGGCGCCTGGGTGGCTCAGTTGGTTAAGCGACTGCCTTCAGCCCAGGTCATGACAAACACTCTCTCTTCTCAGATGACATACTTTATGTGCAAAACCCAAAAGACTC